>WMED01006217.1:0-12475 GCA_019650415.1 Pipa parva | reverse complement strand
TAGTAGGATAGAATTCCTCAAGGCAATATCCTATTTTTTAAATATAAAATTTACAAAGTATGTTTTTTACAGAAGACTTTCATTTATGTGCCTATTCCCTCAAATATATTTTACAATGAAAGGAATCTGCATGCGATTAAATATGTGAATGATAAAATATGTATATCTGCATAGTTAATATGCATTTATTATATATTGCAGTGCCCGTATCTGCGCAGCATTTGGTTTACACATTACTACAACATAAGTCTTTGCCTGTTAGCAGCAAAGATATCAGTCAGTCTTAACAAGTGGTTTTCTCCTACTGCTGATAACAAATGGATCCCTGTTTTATTCCTAGCAAGGTGCAATTTATTAGTGTATTTACTCTCGGTTCACGCAGAGTTTATAGGCTGGTTTGGAGTACAGACTCTTATTTCACTATTCCAGAATTTAAGATTAAGAAAGTTAAAGCTACTCATTCCGCAATATAAAATTAGAAGCTTCTTTTTTCAAAAGTGAACACAGATGTAACTAAAATATCAATCAGATTAGCCACAGAGGACACACTAAATATGAATCCCAGATTATTACTGCAATGCTGTCATGACTCAAGTTAGGAGCAGCTGTAGGGCTATCCGTCAAGTTAACAAGCTGTGCATAACTGCAATGTCTCACTGCACTAACATTCCTGCATGCACCACAATCATTCATAGTAAACAAGAAAGGATTTGTTTGGAAAGGAGTTAATATCGTGTAATGCATATGATGCATTGTGTAAGTATATACTGCCATATGGAATGAAGGGCATTAATAATTCTACACTTTAAAGATAATGCAGTCAAGTTGAGTATCTTTTCCAGCGAAGTGTAAATCCACTTAACTGCTTTTTATTCCAGACATATTCAGTAGATTGAATATTGGCACCTTGCAGGATAGTAGGTGTAAGGAAGCCATTTTTCCAAGTTCATAGTGATTTTATCAGTCAGTCTGCTTCCCAGTATTACATGAAATGTGAGAAATTCTGTTGTCTACTTTAAAAGGCAAAACTACATTCTTACAAACACCTTTTCTATTCCTACTAAGGATCATAATATAAATTATACATGTATACGTACCTTGTGCACAGTGTCAACTTCCCTTTGCACCTACAAGATTTTTTTTTTTTTTGACTCTCAAAATAATAAAGAGGAATCTGAAAGCCGCGCATACTTTGCTCAGCTGCCGTATTATCTGTGTCACTGGAGACTTGATAGAATATATTATAAATTCAAACTATAAAGGAAAATTTAAAAATAAATGTCTTCTTCATACATGAGGCATGTTCATGTTGAAACCTACTGACAGCACTTGTACAAAAAAAAGATAAAAATATGGAAGAAGCACTAGAGGTATAATTAGGTCACCGAGCTGCCGGCAATGGAACCGCCAAATAATATAGCATTGAATAAAGTCCAATACACTTAATGTGTACCAGTTTAGGTCTCTAGATCTTTAATTTTCTGGAAGGCCAGGTAAATTGGTTTGTTCTCGCTGTAAGTTTTTTTTTTTGTCAAAAACCAGGGAAAGAAATAGGGTCAGGAATACATATAGTTTTCTGTTACATATAGTCATTTTCTTGACAAGAAAGACCTTATTTTATAAGCAGTGAGCTTGGTAAACAAATAGTGATGCCAAACAGAGAACAATAGACCTGCAACTCTTCTTTGCCTACATATTCAATCAAATGAAGAAAATCAATGCAGGTGATTTTTTTGAAAAATTCACTGTCTTTGTGTTCCATTAAACCAGACATGAAGCTTTAGTTTGTGAAATTAGCACTTTCCAATGACTACAAAAGGGTATGTAGCAATTAGTAGCCTGTCACTAGAACTTTTAAATCAGTGTAAAGTAATAAGGACACACCGATTAGTGTACTCAACATGAGGAAAACCTAATTCAAGTAAATGTGAAGAATTGAAATATGTACAGGTCAATTAAAGGAGGTCCAACTGTAAACAGGCATTTTTGAAATAAAGGTTTGTTTAAAGAACAGTTTTCATTCAAACTATGTGAGAAGTTTTGAGCGATGAAAGGAGATTACTCCATCTGAAAAGTTGCCCTGGGTGTTTGAGATGTGCTTTAGGATACTGAAATATCTGCATTTTATGCAGACGGTGTGTAAAGGGGTGGTTTGTATTGAATATTTTTTCATTTGCAAATTTTGAATTGTTTTTTAAGATAAGTAAATATAATTTTGTGGTATTTTACTTTGAACAATCCAGGTTGGATTTTATCCCATTTTCTTTTCTAAGAATTTTCTTATGGCAGTCTGGTAACTTGGGTGAATTATAAAAACAAATGATTACTTTTTGCTGTTTTGTAAAAGTGTATCTGTTTTCAAATCTATTGTTGTTACACAGGGTGCACTTTGTGAATGTTTTTAAAAATTCCTGGGGTTTTAAAATGAAGCCTTCTTCTTAATCAAAGCATTGTGTGAGTCTATGAAAATTGTGCAGTCGTAAAGGGAAACTGTGGTGGAACAGTCGAGGAAAATCCAATGAGCATTAAAAGGTGATTGAAAGAGGGAAAAATATTAATTTCACTGATCTCTGGTTTCCCATTCACCCATTTTAAGACTATAGGACAATTATTTATTTGATTTCTATTACACTCTCTTTCACAAGACCATGGATTCCTGTAACTGTTTGCATTCTGTTTATAGTTTTAACAAACGCTATAGTCATATGGGATTCATTCAGAATTTAAGGGGCTCTTGAAAGAAATCGCTGCCTTAAAAAATGAGAGTAAAATACTTCAGAGAAGCCGCTTTATACCTATACACAGTGGATCATATTTACATATTGGATATGACTTATAAACATAGGTAGTAGCCACGTAGTTTGATGTGTAAGAATTACACATTAATTAATTCATTAATTCATTATGTATTTATCTATATTCTGTATTCTATAATTTAATAAGGCTAACTATTTTTTTAAATAGAGCTAATCAATATAAGCCATTTAATGGTGGATTGCTTAGGCCATATTAAATTACATTTATTTAAATATTTAGGGGGTAATTCACCAAAGAGTGAACTTACCCTGCGATCGTTCGCTTCAGTACGCATATCCTGTTATGTGCTCGCTGATGTCCTGCACGTGGACATCAGTGAAGGCTTTAAAGGGATTCCAGAATCGGCAAAGCTCGCGAGGCTCTACTCGAGACGCCTCGCGAGACTGGAGGCATATTTTTCAAAGTGATCATTATTCCGAAGATGCAAGACAATTTATGAAATTTCGTAAACTTTGCATATTCAGCAAAGACAACTTATGCTAGCCACGTACTTATGTAAGACAAAGAAAGTTATTAAACTCAAAAAGGCTGATCTCGGAGTTTATCCCATGAGATCTTGGTTGTCTATTCGGTAAAAATTGATTGATATTTTTCAGTCGATTTTTACTGATAGAAACTTTTCAACCAAGTTTTTCAATCGGATTTTTCAATGGAAAGGTAGCCATACCACTAATGTAGAGATCGGAAACCTTTTCACCCATTTTTATGGGGAAAAATGTGTAACAACAGGCAAAAATTTCGAAAAAATTATTTTTGACTTTAGCAAATTTTGCTCTCAGAAATATTGCCTTTTACATCTGACACCCTGTCTGTTCAGTCAGCTGCAGGTAAACTGAAAATTCTAAACAGTACAGTTAATCATAAACTGTGAAATGAAAGCTTTACCATAAAGCCTTATTAAACATGTTTTTGAAAATAAACGCAATATTTCTAAACTATTTGAGTGACAAGCATAGATAACAGCATAAACATGTATTTTATGCTAAATAATTCAGAGGGTTAAATGCACCTTTAAAGTAATACCTCAAAGGGTACATTTCTAAAAATATTTCTAAATGTACATTATTACCTACAGAATATAATCATTTAACTGCACGTTTAAATTCCACCACCAAAATGGCATTTTTTCAGGTTAAACCCTATTTTTTAGTTTGTTTCACAGTAGGGGGATCTTTATAAATATCATAAAAGTTTTATCCTGGTAAATCAGTGTCAATGTACCTTTAGATAGGTTGAATTAGGCTGATATTGATATTTTTTAAAGCCCATTAAAACAATTTTTATTGCTGAAAAGTGTTTGCCTGGTTGAAATCCCCATCGAAAAGATCAGCCATATCAATATTGATGGAAAAGGAGCTTTATCAAAAGTGTAAGTTAAAAAATGTAAGGTGTAGTAGTATTAATGCATCAATATTTATCAATATCAATATTTTTCAAAATGTATACTTTTTTTAGCACTACATAAATTGAGGGGAAAAAATGGCGCTTATGTAATGAGCAGCAGTGAAACTAAGAATCAACATGTTACAAAGTAAAGCCTTTAAACAGGAAAATGGAATTGTAGTCACTTTAACTTATAAATGTCTAGATCTGATGTCAGAACTAGACATTTATAAGGTTCTCTATGTATGTATACTTTTATTTATAAAGCGCCACAAACATACGCAGCACTTTACATTTCAGAATAAAAATACAATACAGACATGGGAAGTTGCATTAAACAATACAGTATAAGACCACAAGGATACATCACTTTAAGTGCTATGTTGAGGTTCACACAAGAAGTTGCCCCATAGAGCTTACAGTCTAAATGGGAATTATAAAATTAATTATAAATTACATGACATTCAAAATCTAGTTCTCTTGTGTATTATTTAATAGCAATACATGAGAAGTAGACAATCCCAATGAGACATCCTTTAATTTATAAATTGTGCTATAACATCAGAGCGCTTTAATTTAAAAAGATACTATACCCTCCTGCTGGGATCTATAAAGGCCTTCATGTGCTATGCTATGAGAACCTACATTTTCTGTTCTAACTTTCACTATACCAAACAGAAAATGTTGTAAAAGCAGTAGACCGGTCAGAAAGCAGAGTACATAGTTTCCTGGAGGAGCTATCCAGGTTATTGCTATGATGGCTGCCATTTAGCTGGTTTAGTGCAGACTGGGGGAAAAACAAAGTGAGACTGAATGAGTGGTTGGGACAGACAGCAACTAGGTCAATACAAGGAGAGAGAATGGGTGGTGCAGAGACAGACTAATTGGCTGCTACTAACACGTGCAGTTGTGGGGCTACTGTGCAGTGGGGCTGACAAGATGAGCAAACAGAAAACAAATAACTTGTATATTATAAAGCATAACATACATCATCAAGCATACTGTACACAACATACACCTTTCAAAAAATTATTGGGATATTAGAAATGACCTTTGTCATGGGTAGACATTATACTCTATGTGATAAGTACAGTATGTATAAAATGAAATATTTCTCAACCTATCTTTAATTACTGTACATTACAGCATAAAAATGCAGTAAATAAATATAGCAAAAACAAGCAATTGCTATTTTTGATTTTTGTGACTTGTTTTAATTTGGAAGACATTACAATGAAGAAAAATATAGTGAAAGTCAACAAAAATATATATTTTGCCCTTCACTTTAAGGTAAATCCACAGATATAGTGCAGTGTTTTTAGGGAAAATTCATAAACCTGCCGAAATTGGATTGTCCTGACTTCCAAGAATCACAGGAGTTTAGCTGCTTGCATTGCAGTTAATAGAATATAAAATTATGAGGAAATTTCCGTATTTATAACCATGTGAAACAAAGGACTTGGGCTGCATAATGACAAGACCTGTGGTACCTCTTCTGCTGGATTTTTACTATGTATGGGTAGGCTGGCATTTAGGAAGTCTACCAGAATCATGCATGAGTTCCTCTTTAATTATAAAAATGTTTCTGCAAACATAAAACTTTTCAATGGGGTGTCTGCATTTCAACAAATTCCTTTGTTCAACTAAATAATTATATAATACAGCCTGTGCATATTGTCCCTTATTTTTCAATAGTAACTAAAATGATATCATTATTATTGCTGTGTTTTAAATTTGAAGCTTGTTTTCAGTGTTTATGTGCTTCTATGTGATACTGCAGTATTATTTAAACATCTAGACTTCAAGCAACAGATTGAATGCACCACTATTTGCCAACTAGTCTATTTTTTATTTTAATAAGTTGCCATTCTTTACTGATTGTTCTCTTTCTATCAAGACCTGTCAGGTTGTGAAGCTTTCACATAATGTCTTTCAACTTCTTTTTCCTGACCTCAGCCAAAAGCAAAACATTTATTCTCATTTGCATTCAGTTCTTCAATAACAGCCCGGGTTGTAACTAATCAAACTCTGTATAGGAGGTCTATCTGTCTGTCTGTTGTAACTCCATATCAAATGGAAAAGAAATATCCAATAGCAGCTAAGTAAAATAACTGTTTTCTAGCACCAATAAATCTGTTTAAAGATGCATTGTTACTCTTCACAAGGGATAATTCAAACTGCTCATCAAAAGAAAATCAATAGTCTTTCTTTATACAAATAATAACCCACATGATTATCTTCCCATTTGTTAACAGCACGTGATCCAAATATACTCAAAATTTTAATTGGTAAAATAAATTCCTACTGAGTTATGCTTAGATTGTTCACAAAAGTTTGAAGATTATCCCAACTTAAACATAGTTGGTATTCAGTACAACAAATTTAATTCCACCATATTTTGCAACTGAATAACTTATTTTTGAAATTGATAAGGAGTCGAGATTGCTGAACTGCAGTTTTAACAGGAGCATGGCCCCATTTTCTTTAGCTGTGCACAGGATAAATATAATATTCGGCACTGAGGATCTGCCCCGCAATTGAGCAGTCTGGGCTTTTCTCTCTATTTGTTACAAAGGACTGAGAGTCCTTCTGAATTTGCTCCAGTGACGCCATTTTGGATCTATCCCCTCTGATGATGATTGTGTCAGAAGACAATCTTTGATCAGTGGGCATAGATGATTATGCTATGTTTAGCAAGTACCCAATGAGCAATTTCTACTTCTGTTGTCATTGGTGTAGTCATGCTATGTCTTGTTTTAAACCACTATGAAGGATGATAACCTTGAAATTGTCTGTCTCTCTCAGAGACAATTTTAGAACAAGGAAATACCACCTCCTACAGAAGAAGTGTAAGTACTTTTTTACTATTTTTTATACTAAGTTAAGGGTCATTAAAGCAGTTGCACTCTCATTTACTGTACACACTTATGGATGTGAGATAATATTAAACATATTACAAAGAACTAATCAACAGTCTAATCAATCAAAGATATTTGCAAAGTTATGTTCTTGAGATTTTAAAAGTTACAATATCCATGACACTAAAGTAGGAATAATATTTAAAATCTTCATTGATGTAGTTATGTCAGATACCACAGAATAGCTACTTTAATTAGGTTGCTGAAAATGTTAAGGCTGACTATGATGAAAGGTGTCAGAACAGACAATTCATCACAGCTTGCTGTGTATAGCACTGCACTGGACCAATGGAAAAAGGTGGCCTGGCCTGTTAATTCATACTTTCTTTTACATATCATGTGGGCTTCCAAATGCTTGTGTGTTATTTACTTGGGGAATAGATGGTACCAGGATGCACTGTGGGAAGTTGGTTGAGGGACTGTAAGCTTTGTAAATATTTTTCTGGTATTACTTGGGTTCTAGGAATCACATGGGTGTTACTACCAAACGCTATCTATCTAAACATTGTTACAGAACAAATATACTTCTCATGGCAATGGTATTACCTAATTTTAGTGGGTATTGACTAAATGTAATGGTCTGCAGGTTGGGAGAAGGATTACCTTCCATATGAATACAGATATTGAGTACAGTACTGGAACCATCAAATTCTCGTTGACAGTTGCTTGGTAAATCTCACTAGCAAAAGGGCTGGACTCAGATTGAAAGAAAACAGGCAACGGATTGAGATTAAGGTCAGGAAACAGTCTGGGCCATTACAGGAATTTCTTAGACATATAAAGATGCTGGATCACTTAACCAAGCTGTGTTAATCTCACATCAAGAAAATTAACGCTAACCCCTCAAATTAAAAATTCACTTTCAAATATTATAAGAAAGAAATTAGATGGAATATTGTGCAGTTGCAGCAAACCCTATTAACGGATTAATGCAAGCATTCATTTTAGTGAGAAAAGGGTATCTGTGTGTTTTATATTAATTTTAGTAGATTATATCTATATTCAGTCTTTCCTGACTAAGTTTTTTTTATCAATATTTGATCATTTAAGAGCATGTGACTACAAAGCAGTATCTCTAGAGACAGTCTGAACTTAGAATCCTTCTTAGACCAATCAAATGTTATAATGTCACCAAAGAGAAAAACAGAAAGCAACTTATACCAATGAATTCTTTAAGGTATGGAAGTGTCAGGGTTAGGGTGTCTTGTTATAACCTCCTTTACAATAAATTTGTTTCACAGAGTTCCTTTTGTTTAGTTTAGAAAGTGTGGCAAGAGAGATTGAGAAGAAGTTTAAGTATTATTTGAATATTCACAAAGATGTTGGGCCTTTAGAATGTATGTGGGAAGTCAATAATTCCCTGGGTAATGTTCCCAGTCTTCCACTTAAGAAAAATATTAGTTCACTTAGCACAGGGTTAGGGGGGGAACCAATCAATCAAACTTTGGGGGAAATAAATGCATGTTCGTACCCTCTTACAAATGCAGAAACACTTACAGACAGGTTGACACAAACATTAGTAACCAACAAGAAAAAAGACACTCCATAAGAAGCATGCACACTTTAAGTTATCAAAATAAGTGCATATCTTTAATAGTAGAAAAGTGCAACACAAAACATTACTTAAAAACATATAAAAAGGACCTGAATGTTGGTAAACTTGTCCAAATAACTATTAACCAAGCTATATACCCTGTTTTGCATTGTATGACTCAGCAGCATGCATCTCGCACATGCACACACTCACACAGTCTTACACATGCAGATGCATGCACACAACTACACTCTCACCCATGGGCAAATGGCTTTTGGACTGATGTTATCTCCAAAGCAGCTGAAGGCTGAAGTTCATCTGAGCCACAGTTTGCAGAGCCCTAGAAATTGACCCCCATACTCTCAGTCTAGGTGCTTCCTCTTGGGCCCTGAGCTAGTAAAGCTGTGTTGTGCTGATGTGATGCAGTCTGTTATACTCAATGACATATTTGGTTGTCCCTGCTGCACTCAATAGACCCTGCATCTGTTGAGGAATGGGGCTAGGGAGTGATCAGTGCCACACATGTAAACATGGAGGAGGGAGGAACAAGGACACACACAGGGACATGAGACTCATGGGCCTTGCTTAAACTTTGTTTCCTTGGCTGGCAACTTGCAATAAGTCACAGTTCCCAAAAGTCCTGCATAGCTCTCACAATTCCTGCAAAACTCTGAGTTGGAGCCACTCCACTATCCACTATTTTCCTGCAGTTCTACATCTGCTACTAACCCTAGTGCCATGTGAGACCTGGGAGCATTATATGATGCTTAAGGTGGACAATCTCTTCTGGTGGACTTGGCAACCACCAAAGGGGTTTGAGTGGGAATCAACTTTGGACTTTAAGATGCATAATATTTCAAATATGAAATATTAAAAAAGTGCATCTTATGGACCTCATACTGGGCTTTCTAACTTGGTACTTATTAAAGGACCATGTATCCAAACTGAAATACATGAAACAGAAATGTTTGTTCAAAATCCAAACTGTACTGAACCACCTACTTATCTTTCATGAAGAATGCATATAAGCACAAAATGACAATTTAGCTGGAAAAGAAAAAAGTGTAATAATCTGACAACTGGAAGCAAGTGGTGTTTTATCTGCAAAATCAAAGATAGCGCTCTCAAAATCTATGCACGTTTATCTTTGCTTTAAGAAATGATTGAATTATACACAAAAGAACTATGTCACCAAAAAAAGGGATTTTTATAAGATTTTTACCAATTTGCAGTCGTCTCCTTTGCTCATTATAATTACATGAATCTGATTACTTTAGCAGAAGTGAAATCAATAGGAAGGTGAAACATTCATTCTGATTTGGGGTAATAGGGAGCCTTAGCAAGGAATGCTACACTAATGTTATAACTTGACAGTTGAATAGAAAAAAGAATAGGGAGGGGTTATAGAAAATCATGATTAGGATAGGTTGGAAATTCCTTAGTTCTAGTTTAGATGGAAGTATGGCATTTTGTAAAATTGCAGGTTGTTATTTTTATTTGCACAGTTTGGCCATGAGACTTCTTTGTGCTGCTGAGACTTGCAGTTTGGACCAGAAAGTACCAAGATGGTATGTACATTAGCTCTATAGTAATTGCAAGGTGAGGTGTACTTTTCTTCACTTTCCTTTATACTTTACAATTGGATTGGGCACATGTGTTTGTTAAAGTAGGAATTCAAATACAAATATTATACACTTTAAGCATTAAATGTGAATGACAATTTTTGGGTGAGTTTAATGGACATGTTGCTTTAAGCTTTTGCCATCTGTTCTGCTCTTAATTTTCAAACCAAGAAGGACATATTTCACAATTACATCTGTAAGTAATGATATAAGTAATTTAAATGCATATATACATGAACTTTACAATACAGCAGACAGTTGCAAATTTTTCACCTTATGTTTATTGTGTTCATTTAGGGAGGAAAATCTGCTAATCTTTTCTAAAGTGAATTTCCTGAAACATGCTGTAGTTGTTTTATTGTCTTTCAGCAAGCTCTCGATTTTCCACTATATGATTTCATTGAACCATGATGCTTAAGGCTACAGCAGCTCAAATAAACTGAATCACAAAGTCATTTTGGCAAAGCTGTTCTTCGCTTTTATTATTATCCTCTTCCAAATCCCCTTTGGCTTGAATGACAGCTTGGCAGATGCAAAGCATTTGATCAATCAATTTCAATTGATGTTCATTGGGAGACAGGTCAAAAAAACTGTGTTGGTCGGGTAAAATGATTCAGCCATTAATTTTTCTCTATGTTCCTTCCTAAATGTAAATGCCTATCATGCAGATGAACAGTAAAGTTTGAACTCTCATATCATTAGACTCTGTATATGTTTAAAATTCTTAAGGCGATGCCTAAAATGAGATAGAAGAAAAAGGCAGTTAAATATTCTTGGAAGACTCTGCCTTGTTTGGAATTCCGCCAACACTGTTGAAACAGATATTGCTGAAAATAGGACTGAAGAGTATGGAAACTTAGTTTCCTATAGTAAAAAACAAACCTGTTTATTGTCCATGACTTTTTCTGTGAGTCAGGGAAGACCCCCTTGCATGATAGACAATTTTTAACAAATATTTTTCAGTAAGCTAGACAAGGGTGGAGGATCATCTTTGGGAAATCACCATACCATCTGGCTGTTTCTTTATAAGGTTCTGCAGCCTGGAAACAGACCTATGCTCAGCAGAGGAATATGTTAGAACTGATCAAGGTTGAATTTCAAGAACAGGATCACCACTAGAGGATGGTATATGTATAAAAACACTGGTGTGAAGCATACTGTAGGATTTAACCTAGTGCTAGGCAGAGAGTGTGTCAGTATTTGCAAAAAAAAAAAATCTTTATATTATGTCTGTGTTTTGTAATTTTAACACTGGTTAACAGCAAGACTGTATGTTTGCTTTAATGCACAACTTGACATATGTAAGTTAGATGTGATCTTAGGTTAGAGTACAAACTCTGATCACTGAGAGCATGAAAAGGTAACATTTTGGAATGCATTTTTCAGGTCTGTGTACACAAAGGGGATTATTGACTAAAGTCTGAATTTTCATGCAAAGTTGTGAATTCGCCAGCTAGTGACGCTTGCACATTACCTAATAGACGGCTACTTTCACAGTCATGACTTTACTATTGACGCAGTTGTTTTTCAACTTACCTGTTTATTATCAGTTTTTTAACACACATAACCCCTCCTTTTGTGGAACTTGTTCCCCATATTATTTTAATATATTGATATAAACGTAAGTTTTTATTCTCTTTACCTCTGTTACTTTCTCTTATTTACATGACTGTATACAACACAATACCAGTAATAATTGGATTTCCTTATGTGATTAAAGTATTGCATTTAGGGTGTTGTACAAGTGCTCAAACTTTCCTTTCTCCTTTTCTCTGATATATAAAGTATACTCAGCACTGCTCACTCATTCTGACAGTTTCTTCTGATGGCCAGTAGCAGTGTGTTCTATACACTTTTACCCTTTTCCCTTAGCTTGTAATCTTTTTAGCCTTACAAAAAGGCAATTAGGGACAACAACATCACCTTGTAAAAATACAGGGGTTGGACAATGAAATTGAAACACCTGTTGTTTAGATCACAAGAATTTATTAGTATGGTGTAGGGCCTCCTTTTGCGGCCAATACAGCATCAATTCATCTTGGGAATGATATATACAAATGTATATATGTATATATATATACATGATTTTGGCAGCCGTGGTTTTATGTTTTTTGGATACAGTCCAGGTTAGCACCTGAACATCCCTTTCACACAGCTTCCTCTTGTGTCCACAGTTAATCCTGTTGGATGTGTTTCGTCCT
>WMED01006216.1:0-11190 GCA_019650415.1 Pipa parva | reverse complement strand
AACCCCCTTTGCACACTGTGCTTCCCATACAACCCCCTCCCCACACTGTGCTGCCTCCTCCTTCCTACTCTTTGAAGGAGGGGGTACAATCTTAGTGCTTGCCCCCTTCTTTTCCCTGCACCATCCTACCTCCATAGTTACCCATTTCTGTCTACAGTAGAGCTGAGCGCACTGCAGTTGATCACAGGAAGTTATATCATTGCTGGGGGAAGGAACGCTGTAGTGATTAGCTCTACTGCAGTCAGGTACACTTTAAATTCCAATTTTTGCAAAGAAAAAAAAGTAACTATTATGTCCACTTTTTACATGAATGCTGTTTGATGCAATTATCCCTTTTTATGCATATTTTCCATTTTAATTTTAGAATTGTCTATGAAAAAAGTTGCATAGAAAATCAAGACAATCAATTACAATCAATTACAGAGATCATTTAACCTAAAACAGCCAATTAGTTAAAATTCACTTGTATAGCAGAGCTATAATAATGAGAAATTACTTCCGATTGGTTGCTATGGGTTACTAGACATGTCTAAACTATTGCCCCTGTAGATGAATTCTACCAGACTGATACACATTACACCACAAATAACCTCATGTGCTTTAGTATGAGGGAGTCTTAAAAAAATTCATGGTCTGATGGCTATAACATATCTAAAGGAGAACTATAGCTGTAAATTATATATAACTGATAAAGCGCATGTGCAGATCAATCTGTGCAGCAGGGAAGACTTTCTTCTCATGATCCCGAGTATAATGAGATGAAATACACACCATTATAGTTCACATACAATTATTATCTTATTATGTCACATTACACACATGGATCATGATACTGATCTATACGCTAGGCCACTGATGATTAATTACTTTAACATTACCCTAACAGCAGCCATTTTCCTTCATTAAAGTTTGTTTAAATTTACCCAGTGCTTTAAGGTATATATCTACCCTTTATGCATTTTACTTAATGTTTTAACTTTTCCCACACATTTTTTATCTCTCTAGTTTAGCCATTATATTTGACTGTTTATATATATATACACTTTTGCTTACATACAGGATCATCCATTGATTTGATCGCCATGAGTGTTGCTATAGCATTGCTAAGTGCATTCACTCACTACACCTTTTACTGGGAACAGCTCCTGTAGTATCGCTAGTTTTGTTTTTGCTTTTTATTCTGAGCTTTACAGGCTTCCGTAGCACATGGTCACATGGGAGACACACACCGGTCTCCAATTACAGCCCTACTTCGGCACATCACTGCAGCCCCTCTAGATGTGTGTCATAACAGCGATACAGGTAATAGACTCTCTGTACTTAACATATACATTGTTTATGTTATAACTTCACAACATGGCGATCAGGTATGTTACTCACTATAAAAATCTTGTTTGTTGTCAGCACCCCACCTATGACTAAGCGCCTAAGTGCGAAACGCGTAAGGGGGTGCCCCTTCTCTGCCAGTCTTAGTTTTTAACTTCCTTGTTTTCATGGATCCTGTTTTTTAATACTGGATGAATAAAATTGTTTGATTTTACTCTGGGAGTGCCGGATACTTTCTATAATGAGATGAAAGCTGATTGTACTTCTTTGCAGTTACTGTACTGATGCTGGGCACAATGAGCTATATATAATTTACAGCTATAGCTTTCCTTTAAATTAGTATTTGCTGAATAAGAGGATACTTGGTTAGCATTTAATATGGATAGAAACTTGAAGGGTGTTTGTTAATTAAGCTTTAGTTCTATAATAAAGTGATGCGGTCATTACCACCCACAGAAAACTATATTTGTGTCATTTATAAGTTCTATTTAACAGTTCATGCAGTGAAAGAATATCAAACAGGCATGTAAATTCAGCATATTGCTAAGTGGTATTTAGTATATTAAAAATGTAGCCATTTTGTGGCTTGCCAAACACTAATCTATGTTTGTGCAAGTGCATTTCCTCTTGGAGCAATCTCTGTTTGTGCATTGTGGGGGGGGGGAAATCAAGCAGAAATGGTTTAAAGTATTAGATGAAATAATGGTGTATATACTTAGCGTCAGAATTTATTTTCCATTTGCTGGCTTGGAACTGATATTATTTTTACGAGCAGGCAATTTATTTGCTTGTAGAGCCTTGGGCTACTGGATGTGAGAAACCTTCAATATAAAGAATATTCCTGATTTCTAGGCAAAGTTTAATGTTCCTGTCACTTCCCTGTCAATTCAGAAGCAAGCAAGCAGCAGCAATGAAATATATGACCATTCAGATTAAGACTAAGGAATGTATGCATTTATTATTATGGTCTAGCAGAAAAAGTAACTTTCGTGCATCTAAGGGGTGGAGGTTAGAAAAAAATACTAAAAAGATTATATTAAAAAGTATTTACTGAATGTGAGCAAGACTGGTGCTACAATACAAAATATTTATATTATTTCCATTATGTATTTTATTACTGGTTTGAATTTACCCAGAGTAAAATGATCCAGGATGCCTGGAGACAGGGATAAATATATATAGTCAAAACAAATAAATAAACCAAACAATGAAAATAAATAAGTTCAGTTATGGCCTTGGGCAAAACTCTACAGCTATGTGCAGAGGCCAAATATCATTATCCTGTGCTTTATAATAGACTAACCTCTCACCTATATATTACATGGCCAAGGGCAAATAACTGCTAGGCTGCAACTGCGCAGTTCAATTAATTTAATGTTATTTTGAAGTCTAAAGGAAAAACATTAAGGCATTCATTAAAATCAGTAAAAGCTACAACATGAAACATTTTTAACAGGGGTATTAAAATGTAATGTGCCATCTTTGTAGGCTGGTATAGAACAGGTTTTTTTAAAAAAAAAACATTCTGCCCTACCTCATCCAAAAGATTAAAAAAAAAAAAAACCCCCCACTGATGGATTTTCTTAACTTACGAGTAAAAACATACATCAAAGGTCTGTCAGTTTGGTATTTATTGGGATGTAAAGTTATTTTTTAAGTTTTTCTATGATTATAAAAGGGGAGCTAAAGTCACATACTTAACTCTCCAGTTTCTCTACCAAAATCTCTAGAAGTACTCACAGTCCAGTTGCTAGGCATGCTAATCACAATACCTGCTTCATTTGTTACAACTAGCTCCTTAAGGCAGGGGGCTACACTAACCTTTTTATGCCTATTGACTTTTTAGCAAATTTTCTCTGAAAATCTCAGAGAGACTATCCTGGCAAAATGTTACCTATGAGAATAAATGTAAAATGCAGGTGTAAGGCTACAACACGCAATACGCTAAAATAAAGCTTGCCATCTTCTTGTATTGTAATTGTAGCATGTAATACAAGTGTGACTATAAACTAGGGGTGGAAGATATTGCTGAAAAATGATATCTCGATGTTATCTGTAATTTCATGGATAACGATAATAAATGTTATTTTGCATTAAAGAAAATGCTAACTTGAGAAAACGCCAGTAACTTGACCGAAGAGCTGACACATAGCAGAAACCAGGAGAAGCTGAAGCTGAAACAAAACCTCTGACAAGGTACAAGCAGCACAGGAACAGTGAAACAGCAGCAACACAGCAGGAATACAAAAGGTGTGAGAAAATTGACAAAAACGCTAGAGCACTGAGAAGCAGTGTTCAGCCCATTTTGAATCTGGCGCCGCTGACGTCACGCCTGACGTCAGCTGCTCCGGATTGGATTACAACCCTGAAGCACTAGGGAGAAGCGCATCTCCAAGCGCTAGCCGGCAATCAGAGCCGGCAGTTCATGAGCAGCGCATCAGCTACAAGCGCTGCCTGTAACATGCTCGAGTCGCTCGATATTGCCAGCTTGCAATACCAATATTGCCCTGTGTACGATATTATCGAAAATGATAAATATCGCACACCCTTACTATAAACCTGCATTTTACATAAATAATACTTATGGTTAGCTTGTCAGAAATATTACCGAGTTTTATCTGCGTAACTTCATTGAAAGGTTGTCAGGTGTCAAAATAACTATTGTGACCCCAACCTTAAAATAAGGAGTTTCAGTACCAGTCTGTTAATATTGAACTGATATTTGGTCCATCAAGCAGGCTTCAAGAATTCCAGCCTTTAAAAAGGCACCTAAAGCACCGCTCTGATCTGGGTAAGGGGTTCTCCAGCACGAGGCATGAAATTGCAAGAGGAGGGATAATTTTGGATGCAATAGGAAAAAGTAGCATATTAGGAACTTGTGTTGGGATAATTCATAAATAAATTATCAATTTATATAGTTTGATGTTTAATTCCAGTGAAAACAGATGTGAAGGCTAATCCTTAGTTTAATAACGAGACTAATCCTTGTATCTAGACCAATGATGGTAAATGCTACAAGATGCAGACATGACCACTTCTGAGCTGGCTAAAATCTATTCTTCCACAAAACAAAGCAGCTGTAGTGGAGGGAATTAGGTAATCACAGAAAAAAAAATAGCTTGAGGCATACAGCACCATGGATAAAATATATTTAAAAGAACCCTATTAATGTAGCTTTAAAGCTATTAGATTGTAAGCTCTATGGGGCAGGGACCTCCAACCACAACCTAGCACTTAAAGTGAAATATCCTTGTGATATTATACTTGTATTGTGTAATGCACTTTTCCTATGTCTTTATTATATTTGTACTGCTGAATTGTACAGCGCTGCGTAAATTTGTGGCGCTTTATAAATAAAATTATACATACATTAAAAATATTAACATACAAACTAAGGTGAAAATACAATGTACAATAATGAAAGGAATAAAAAAGAAAGGGAAAATTCTTTTGTATGGAATTTTGGGGAACTCCGGCAAGTCTATGGTATGGGACAGAACATGTTTACAGTTGACAGCTTTGCAGTTCAGACAGAAAGTTGAACTCTGTATTTGGCACAATTGTGAAAATGAGAATAAACAGACAGAGTGAGAATGAATACCCCAGGCTGAGAGAGTTTACTTTATTTGGAAGTTCCTCTGTTTGGAGATGTAACATCTGTGTATTTTAGTTCATATTTCACTTTTTGAAATCTCTTAACAGCTGCCCAAAGTTTACACTGAAATTACATGTGGTTTAATATAGCAAAGTCTTCCACTGATAGAGATGTTAGCATTTATTAAATACAGAGCCATCTTCCCATAAACTTTATCCTTCTGATTAAAGGGGATTTAAACTCAAAAACAACTTTTTACATTTATTCTAATTTCTACAACATATTTTTTTGTTTTGTTCCCCCAATCTATCACTTTATAAATTGGGGTATGCTACTATTAACTTCTTCTAAAGAGCCCTTCATCCAGGCCAGACTTAATAGCATTTTAAAACTTTAACATTTGTAATAAGGTATATTTTGTAAAATTAAAGAAAGCCATTCAGTTTCTCAAGCAAATGCATATATATATATATATATATATATATATACATATATATATATATATATATATATATATACAGGGTATATATCTCTTTTATTACTTTACAGAGCTACTTGTACCAACTGCAGCAGGGATTTGTTATCTGCAGCAAAGAGCTCCATCACCACATTAATTGTGAGATAATGGGGATTATTCACTAAAGTCTGAATTGTTGACAGTAGGTGTGAATTCGTCAGCTAAAGACAGTCGCAATAGACAGTTACTGTTGCAGTTGTGTCTTTATAAAATTTTTGCACTCATAACTTTAAAAATTGTCATGGTCGCAGATTTGCTATAGGAATCTGCTGTTTGAGAATTCAACAGTCAAATCCGCACCTTAGCAAATAACTCCCATTAATATTTTTAACTAGGTAAAATTATGAAATGCATCCTGCAGGGAAATTAGGAGGTAGTCAAGAGGTAGGGAGACACAGAAATAGATGGAAAATGGTAGTTGTGAATGTCATCCGGTGTGCGGCATGTTGCTAGAGGGAAAGTGCAAATCTGTGTGGAGCAGTATCTAATCTACTTATGAATTTCATTAATACGGTATTTTACACTTATTTATTAACTTTTAATCTTATATCAATTTATTTAATGTTAGCTAAATTAATTACACGTTTTCAGTTCAGTCCATTTTGGAACGTCTATGCTAACAAAAACCCCAAGTTTTACTCTCGACTTATCCATGGGTCATAGCAGATTTCATAATTGTTGGCCCAAAAACTGTCCTCAACTTATACAAGAGTATATATGGTAAGTATGCAACATTAAAGCACAGGGATCAGGTAGAATAGAATGTAAGTTAAAGTGATCATGTATCACCCTTCAGTGTTTTATTAATAAACGTAAATATAACGTGCAAAATTTTCCTTAATAGTGTAGTTACCGTAACGTAAAGGCATTAGCACTTTAAAAGTAACAGTGTTGTATAAATGGTCTCTTAACAGAGAAAGGGACAACATGTTTCAGGTAGATTAAACCACCCTGAATTTAATGTAGTATCATAGCAGTGACATGTTTCGAGACACCTGAATCAGAGCCTAAATAAAACCAAAACAAAACAATGGAATCAGAGCCAAAGCAATGTGGTCAGCGCACATCTCTGGCATTTACTCACCTGAGGAAAGACTGGTAGCTAGAAAAAAGCTAATGAGCAAGGATGAGGTGTTAATATATTATGAAAAAGATTTTCTGAAAAGTAGAGTAATTTCCCCTTTAAGTTATAAGCAGCATTCTCTGATGTCAGAGCTAGCAGATTTGGTTAGAAATCATAGGAAATCTGCCCATATCTTAATTAAAAAAAAAAAGTATAAAATTGATGTATGTGGGAATGCTTTTTAAGAATTTGGTTAGTCTAATGTCACACCAATAAATATAGTCTTCCAGAGAGCTCATTAAGCATTGAATCACATGTTGGTAAAATGGCAAACGATGTTTCAAAAGGACTAGAAAGGCCTGAAATCTGGGAAATAATCACAGAAGACCATGTAAAAGAATTTCTCACAGGAACTCATATACTGAACTGTCACCTTGTACATTCTGCCATTATAGTTTAGGCTTTATGTGGAGTACACATTAGGACCTAACTTCTAGACATTCCCTTCACGTTCAAGCTGCTCAAGAGGACATTAAATCCAGAATTTAAACAATTTAAGAGGTGGTCCACAGAAGCATCTTTAAAAAATAAAAAATTGCACAGAATGCATTATCTTTTCAGGTGCAGCTGAAACGAGTTGAATAATACCTCATTGTGTCAAAGCATTCAAATTTACAGCATCCTTCTGTCAAAGGACAAAACAAATCACTTGAGGTTAGAGGTTGGCAGTTTTCAATGAGTAAAAGGACACCGAGTGTGTATTAAAAGCAATTACTTTAACACCCTGTGCTTTGACTTCCAAGGTGGAGATCAGTTCCCAGCGGCAAACTGTAATGTGAATAATATAGTATTTGTTGAACAGCTTATTTTTGGTTTTCATTCACTATCCCGGAAACATACGGATTCCTTGAGACTGGTTACAGAGTATATATATATACACATATCCCACAATACATCAGATTTCTGCACTAAAAGGGGTACAACAGTCAGACAAATTGAATTAAAATAAAAATGAATAAACAAAACAATTTAAATATATAAGTATTGAGATGGATGGAATCAGGAATTCTGACTGTTTCCTAGCAAAGTTACTTTCCTTTCCTTCCATTGCAGCGTAGCTAATAAAGTACGGTCCAAGAGATTGGTCTCTGCACTTCTTGCTCATGACTCCTATGTAAACTAATTACAAGTCTGCCAATGTTTCTATTTTCTACTGATCTCATCAAACTTAGGAGAGGTAGCAAAAGAGTGCCAAGAACACTCATTGCATCATATTCTAGGGGCTACACAACATTTTTTGTTGTAAAGTGGCTAGATTTTCTCTTTAAAATGATTGCTGCTAAAAGAAAAAAACTCTTACATCAGTGTTGGCTAACTTTAAATGCAGTGGGAGGTAATATTTACTATAATCACATCTGGGAGTTCAAATTAGGATGAGTAAAAACTATGACCACAGTTTCACCACCTAAATACAGGGGTTAGACAAAAAAACTGAAACAATTGTCATTCTATGTAGGAGGTTTCTTGGCTAAATTGGACCAGCCTGGTGGCCAATCTTCATTAATTGCACATTGCACTAGTAAGAGCAGAGTGTGAAGGTTCAATTAGCAGGGTAAGAGCACAGTTTTGCTCAAAATATTGCAATGCACACAACATTGTGGGTGACATACCAGAGTTCAAAAAAAGACAAATTGTTTGTGCACGTCTTGCTGGCACATCTGTGACCAAGACAACAAGTCTTTGTGATGTATCAAAAGCTACGGTATCCAGGGTAATGTCAGCATACCACCAAGAAGGACGAAACACATCCAACAGGATTAACTGTGGACACAAGAGGAAGCTGTCTGAAAGGGACGTTCGGGTGCTAACCCGAATTGTATGCAAAAGACATAAATCCACGGATGCCCAAATCACGGCAGAATTAAATGTGCACCTCAACTCTCCTGCTTCCACCAGAACTGTCCATCGGGAGTTCCTCAGGGTCAATATACACAGCCAGGCTGTTATAGCAAAACCTTTGGTCATCATGCCAATGCCAAACATCAGTTTCAATGGTGCAAGAAGAATCAGTCTTGGGCTGAGGACAATGTGAAACGTGTATTGTTCTCTGATGAGTCCATCTTTACTGTTTTCCCCACATCCAGGAGAGTTACAGTGTGGAGAAGCCCCAAAGAAGCTTTCCACCCAGACTGTTGCATGCCCAGAGTGAAGCAGGAGGGTGGATCAGTGATGGTTTGGACTGCCATATCATGGCATTCCCTTGGCCCAATACTTGTGCTAGATGAGCGCGTCACTGCCAAGGACTACCGAATCATTCTGGAGGACCATGCGCATCCAATGGTTCAAACATTGCATCCTGAAGGTGGTACCGTGCATCAGGAAGACAATGCACCAATACACACAGCAAGACTGGTAAAAGATTGATTTTATGAACATGAAAGTGAAGTTGAACATCTCCCATGGCCTGCACAGTCACCAGATCTAAATATTATTGAGCCACTTTGGCATGTTTTGGAGGAGTGAGTCAGGAAACGTTTTCCTCCACCAGCATCACGTAGTGACCTGGCCACTATCCTGCAAAAAGAATGGCTTAAAATCCCTCTGACCACTGTGCAAGACTTGTATACGTCATTCCCAAGACAAATTGATGCTGTATTGGCCTCAAAAGGAGGCCCTACACCATACTAATAAATTATTGTGGTCTAAAAGCAGGTGTTTCAGTTTTTTTGTCTAATCCCTGTATATATAACAAAACAGTCTCACTAGCAACATACATGTCAACGTAACCTTCAAACTAAAGGGACTAATGAAATGTACCTAATGCAGGGATAATTTGGTTTAGTACAACCATAACTGCTGCATATTGTCTCCCTCTTTAAAGAGAAATGTAAACTTGCATGTTGCCAAGAATGTAATTTTGCATTTTGCATGAATTAATTAAAAGGTAACTCTCAAAAACGGATTTGATTTTTAAAGCACTGCTAAGAAAATGCACAGTTTAGCTCTCATAGAGGATCATGGGGGTTTTAGGTTGAGAAGGTTACAGAGGCCAGAGGGAAAAACATAATTTTTTTCTTTATATGGATAATAAATTCAAGAACTGCAAAGCTGAAAAAGAGCAATGCTTTGCTATATTAGGACTCATAGTAAACACATTGGGAAGAGAAAGCAAATGACTGATTAAATGGTGCCTGTTGTTCTTTCCCCTGGAGAAAATATCACTCACTTCATTCAGTTAGCCTCCAAGCACATCCACCTACTTACCTAATTTCATTATGATTTTTTGCCTCAGGCTTTTGATTCTCGTTTACATTACTAAAATTTAAATTCAACTGAAGTTACAGAAACATACTGCATGTAATTTAAACAAAGGGATGCGATGGAATATTATTTTTTTGCTCAGAAACAGCAGCTATTTTATGTAAACTGTAATACAGTCCCTGAAAAGTGCTGTGCAATACATTGGTGCCATATAAATGAAGGGTAAAATAATCACACAATTTACCAATCACTCTATACTGTTGCCAGTAAACTGCAGAGTCATGTGAACAAAAGCCAATTCAAACTAAGGTCACCAACCCAGCAGGACCTGGATAAAATTCAGCCCCGCAGTGATGAGATTTAAAAGCTAAACACATATACATTAGAGCAAAATACATTTAGCATCATTCTTACAAGGCTCACAGTGGCCAGACCAATCGGTCAGTCCATGGAGCTGAAGTAAACCACCACATCAATGCAGTCTCAATATACAATTAGTCACATTAAAGAAAAATAAAATCTCCATCTTCATAAAGGTCTATGGAGTTACTCAAGCTGTGTCCAGTACACAGTCATAACAAATAAAAATGTTATCAATAGTACTGTATAACATCCTCACATGGCAATCTGTTTCTATAGCATCAAAATTTACACAATGGATAAATATTATACAGGGGTAAGAAAATGCTAACAAAATATAGCACAAGACTAACAGGGGGTTATTCACTAAAGTATGAATTGTTGCGTATAGGTGTAAATTTGCCAGATAAAGACAGTTGTAATAGGCTGCTTGTGTCGCAGTCACGTCTTTATTATGGGAATATTGTCACAATCATGACTTTATTAGGGGAAAATTGTTGCAATTTTAACCTTAAAAATTTGTCGCAACTTTACAATGGGGAAACTGTCACAGATCTGCTATGGGAATCCGCTGTTTGCGAATTAGACAGTCGAATTTGCACCTTAGTAAATAATCCCCTTTAAAATCTGGATACTTTTATACTTGATCTAACAATTGTAGCTGGTATCTGTACCAAGACTAAACTCAGACACCTATAAAGTATTGTAAACACAACTGTAGGGTGATATGTCATTTTTGAACCAGTCTCTTACAATTAAGAATATTTCAATGATAACTAAAAAGGTCTGTTGTTATAACAGAGAGCAATCTGGCATTTATATGTAATTGGCATGAGGGCATTCTATTACAGTGCTCACAAAGAGAAGAATAACAACTTATTGGGGTGGGCTATAAGGAGCAAATGCAAGAAAAACATCGGCAAAAGTACAGATACTGAATGTACCCTGTGTCCTACAGGATAATACAAAATGCTATTTAACTGCCTAACACTCACTCAAATGTATTATGTATATACTCGTGTATAAGTCGAGAAATTTAAGTAAAAAAAATCATGTAAAATAGTATAC
>WMED01006215.1:0-18685 GCA_019650415.1 Pipa parva | reverse complement strand
TCAGCTGGCAGCACTAAACAGGAGAAGGAACCCAGAAGCGCTGATCACATGATCGGTCACAGGAGCCCTCCCCAAACCACAGAGGGAATCAGCCAGAACCCCCTCTGTGTTGGATCAAGTGGGGGGCCGCAAACTATCATCTTGAGGGCCGCAGTTGGCCCTCGGGCCGCGAGTTTGAGACCCCTGCTCTACATCATCTGCTTGCAGTTTATGGGGGTTATTCACTAAAGTCCAACTTTTTGGGTATAGGTGTGAATTTGCCAGCTAAAGACAGTCGCAATAGACTGCTGCTGTTGCAGTCGCATCTTTATAATGAGTATATTGTTGCAGTCGCATCTTTATAATGAGTATATTGTTGCAGTCGAGACTTAACATTGGAAAATTGTCACAATTGCAACTTCAAAATGTTTTATTCCAGAAGGCTGTAGTGGGCTATGGGATGGATGAAGCTGAACAGGACCAGCATGAAGCTCGACTCAAGGAACTATTTGATAGCTTCGACACCACCGGTACTGGGTCCCTGGGACAAGAAGAGCTGACTGACCTCTGTCACATGCTTCAGCTGGGAGAGGTGGCCCCCTCGTTACAACAAGCTCTTCTACAGGACAACATCTCTGGCCGAGTAAGATATGTTTTCCATATTTTCTTTCTTTTGAGTGTTCAAAAAGGTCCTGCAATCAATTCTCCCTCTTCAATACTTGGATTTGGCTATGTCAAACTGGTGAATTTGGGACAGTACGCCTTGCTGAGTTTACCACTTTGACACACTCAGAAGGTTGGTGAATAGGCAAAAATCATGCATATGCAGTGTATGAAAATCTATCACTGTTGCAAACTGGTAAATTGGTCAGAGTTTGTAGAGTTGGAAAAATGTTGAATATATGCAAGTCTAGACCTGTTTGCAACTGTTGGACTTTAATGCAGGGCTGTGGAGTTGGTAAGCCAAAGCCCGACTCCGACTCCTTAATTTCCCATGACTCCGTCTCCCTCATTCATGCCGCATGTTTAAGAGATAACTTAATTTAAGCTTTTTATCATCCTTATGATACAATAATCGAGCTATTTAGGTAGAACATAAAATATATTTATTAGATACAAATTTGCAAATATGTAAAACGCTGCAGTAAGTGGGGAAAAAAAAAACAGTTTTCAACAAAAACGTTGAAAGCTAATTTTTGTAGTGAGCAAACTTCTTTAATCCTGTTTTCTCTAGCAGATCTGTGATGAGTGCAGCCATTCCTTCCAGTGCCTTTTCCTCTGATCTGTAGCAAGGAGCTTCACTACTGAGCATGTACATAAAGTGCAGCACACATTCATTTCAATTAAGAGCCTAGATCCTTATATAAGGAATAGAACAGACCTTTACAGGACATTTCATTATTTTCCCAAATTCTTATGAAAATATATTCAGCATATACTTAAATGAACTAACTCTACCAATGTATTATATATTTTGGGAGTCGGTCCATTTTATAATGACTCTGACTCCACCAAAATGGGCCCCGACTCCTACTCCACGACTCCGACTCCACAGCCCTGCTTTTATGAATTAGCCCCAAGGACTTGTGTGTATAACAGAGCAGGTTAGAACAACTTACATCTGTATCTGTTTTTAAATGTTGCTAAAACAATAATTCGGGAAGTGTTATACAATATATAATATACAGTATATATATATAATATAAATAAAGTGTATCAGTTAGGATAAATTATGGAATAAAAATTATGGAATAAAAAAAAAAGTTAGTCTTTTACCCCCTTTAAGTACAGACATAGTCTGCATGATCACATGTATCAGTGATTTCCATTATTTATTTTTAATACAATCTATTTTATAAAAACAGGAGCAGATTATCACTTATGACACTGAATTCTTTTGGGAGCTAAAATGGTTTTTGAGCAGTTTAGTAAATAGGAAGCAGCAATATTGTTAAATATAGGCTGTTTCTCCTGCATTTACTAGTGAAAAAGCCTGTTTGACTTTAGTAAATCTGCTCCAAAGTGTTCAAACTTGGTTCTACCTGTGTATTAAGGCACTATAAAAATTCCATAGGGCAGCGTTCAGTATCTTGTGTCCTCTCTGGTGTTGCAGTATTACTATTCTCCTTAGTCAATACTACTGAGAATTGTACTGCTGCTATGGCCCTCAGATGACAAGCTTGTGTTTAGTTTTTAATGAGGTCTCAAGGGATTTATTCCCTTATGTCATTATTCACCATTATGTCATTGTGTCAAGAATACTACTAATAAACAAGATTACCGTAAGATAGATCATAGTGTAAAAGCCTTTTGTGTTGGAATGGTTTGGAAAAAATGACATGATTGCTCTGAAATATTGAAGGTATCACCAACCTTGAGCCACTTACAGAACTCTTCCAACCCCACTTAAGACAAAATATTCCTTCTTTATAGGAAGTGTTATTCACCTTTTATTTTCACAACGAAGTTAGGGGTATTGTGTGTTCATATTACATACCCAAAACACATAATAAAGCGAGAACCTTCAGCTAGCTCATGTAATATCAGTGAAATGTATAGCTATAAAAGGCAGGGCTTGCAAGAAAAACTAGTGAATAAAGGCAGTATTGAATTGTACTCCTAGACCACATTCAGAAGAGGCAGAAATGTTAAATAATCCCCAGAATACACAGCAGGATAAATACCATACCTAGACAGTACATATTGTATACACAACCATCTGCTTTGACCTGGAGAGCCAGGTCTGTTGGGTAATCCAATCGAGGCTTGGCATTCATGTTAGCAATGAGGGATTGCTCTGTTCAGCCCCCCTAAGTATTGTATTATACTGAGCAGTGGGAAATAATAAAATACATAGAAATATGCATGCATCCAGCCCCAGAAAACTCTGCATTTCCTTGCTCCCCCAAAACTACAGTGTATGCAGGTACTGTTTTGAAGTCTCGGATTCCCCTTTGCTTTGTCAGGCTAGGTGAAATGTGCTAAAGTGCAAGTAACCCAAATTATAGCATGAAGTATCTAAAGACCTGTTTAGAACACCCTTAAAGCTGCCCATGACAGTATATGCAAAACATTCTAAAAGCCTGCAGCGTTTTTGTAGTTTAATAGCAGCATGTAACAAAAATGTTTCTGTACACACACATTTTATAAATCTTATCCACAGAAAAGGAGCAGATAGTGTAGTTACCTTAATAACAATCAAATTAAAGGTAAATCTACTCACTCATTTTCTATAGGTTGAGGTATTGGATTACTAAAATGTAATCCCAACAGATTGGCTTCTGGTGTTGGATTCACAGAGGTTCCGTAGTTTATTCCAGTACGCTGTAATGGATTTATGTTCCCCAAAAAACTCACATATGAGTTCAAAAGATTAAACTTTTAATAGTATAGAAACTCGTATGTAAGTTTTTTGGGGAACATACATCCCTTACAGCAGGGATGGCGAACCTATGGCACGCGTGCCAAAGAGGTCACGCAGAGCCCTCTCTATTGGCATGCGAGCCGTTTGCCAAACCTGCCTTCAGTACAGGCCGTGGACCTGAACTGACAGTTTTAAGACTGGATCCGTGGCCTGCACTGAAGGAGTGCTCGCTCGCAGGGAGAACTCTGCTCCCCCGACGTGTGTGCGCTTCTCCCCCAATGCAGGCATGATAATGTCTCTCACCAGCGCTGGCACTTTGGGGGACGCGCTAGTGAGTGATGTCACCTTTTTGGCACTTTGTGCCAAAAAGGCTCACCAACCCTGCCTTACAGCGTACTGGAATCAACTATGGAACCTCTGTGAATCCAACACCAGAAGCCATCAATCATTTGGGATTACAGTTTAGTAATCCAATGCCTCAACCTACGGAAAATGAGTGAGTAGATTTACCTTTAATTTGATTGTTATTAAGGTGACCTACACTATCTGCTCCCTGGGTTTAAACCCAGAGGAAGCGCAGCACTCCCATACCTGTTTACAATATTTGTGACTTCCTGTGCAACGGAGAAGCAAAATGCTAATCTGGATAAAAGTCCTTGAAAGGACTTTCTTTGCTACCAAGGCTCAAAACCATAAACGCAAGTGATTTTCTACTAACTATAAATTATCCGCAGATAAGGATTGAGACAATTCTCTAAAAAGTCACCAAGCGTGACTGACAATGCTAGTGTGGCCCAGCCTGAATGCCGAGGTTTATCAGCTGTTAAACTTGCATCATACCTATTTCCTCTCAGTTTTTTAGTTGTAAATGTCTCATCCTTATATTACTGATTATAATGAATTTGTGTAGTAAACGCACTGCATATTGCTTATTTCCAGCCTTGTGACAAAAATTTGCATTAGTTGCTTTTTGTAATTTGGTGAGATGGGCAGATTTTGGGATATAATACAAGTATTAATTTAGCCACTTTCTTGAAAAAAGCAAAACACTTCTTTAATTAATTAAACATTAATATGATACTATTATCCCAGTATATCTCTGTTGAAAAAACCCCATTTAGCTCAAAGATGTAGTTTTCCTTCAGTTTCACATTGGTTGTGTCTTGCCAGCCCATTTGTTTCTAGACACTGTGTACAAGAAGCGTTACTTTTGCTCTCTATTTCACAGTAAATACAAGGACTTGTTTGCAGACATGTGATTGCTTTCATGATCACAACATTCTCTTATTCATTCATTTATGACCTCTTTAATCTTTGACCCCAGGCAGCTAACAAACGAAGTTGCCATGATAATAAAGAGTAACATATCCACTGAACAGATTGCTTTTGAGAATGAAGTGCCTGCATTTAGTAACTTTAAAAAAAAAAAAGCTTTATTTTGTATGTAAATTTATCTTCAACTTGAGTTTAGACAGTGTGAAGTTTTTCAGCAATGGGGAAAACATCATTTCACACTTTATCAAGAAAGAGGTAGAAAGCGAAAACGGCAAGAGCCAATAATTCACTTTTTTCCACTGAGATCTCACCAGCACTGTTAAACAGGCATATAACAAAGAGAGAGTTAAAATGCTTATTTATTCTGTTGTAGACGGCAGTTTTCTGAAAGCATGCTTTTATTGTTCATTTTTACTTTGGTTTCCTTACCAAGCAAATTGGGCAGTGGTTACGTAAAGAATGGAAAAGTGAAAGCGAAAGGTCTGAATGTAAAAATATTCAATTTATTTTTTTAATTGAAAACATAAAATTTAAAAGACTGATAATTTATAATCCTTAAACAAATAAAAAAAGAGGTTAACCTAGAGGAAGGAGGGAACTCCTGTCCGTTATGGTCTTGTAGTGTTGCCATGGCAATATAGCAGGAAAAAGCTCCTCCAATCAAAACCCTCCATCCAACTCCTGGATATTAATTTGTGAGCCACAGTCACTGTTTGCCATTGTCAGCCCAAGTGGAGAGCCAGAACTGACAGTGCTGAAAAGTCTGTTTAGTGGACCTGAAAGGTTCACTTTAACTATTTTAGCATAGTACATGCAGAATAATCCCTTTTGATTCCTTTTCCAGTTGTGTGTTCCTATATCTAATTATACTTTACCTCACCCACTCATACCTTGGTTCTAATTCCAAACTCAGATTCAGGTTTCCATAAGATGCTGAGATTGTTTATTAAGAGAATAGGGAATAACATCTGGAGTTCATGTTTCCAGTCTGTAGCCTGGTAGTTGACTGAGAATATACGTATGTTTAGCTTGTGTGCACATATGAACACATTTTGATGCTGGGTCATTTATATAATATACTATAGCTAGAGTTGTAAAAGTTTGTTTGTAATGAATTAAGTTGTGGTATTCTTGATTTCCATTTTGGATTCCATAAGTGTAGATCAGGGTTCTTTTCCCCCTATAAATTAAAACTGTGGTTTACCTGCCAATAGTCTATTCCCATACTTTGGCTTGGTCACTTCAAGAAAGATCCACTACTTTAGATTCTTGTGAAGTACCATTACAGCTTGTGCTGTTAGCCATCCCGGTGCCCAGCTGTGCACATGTATTTTCTTCTATTGCTTTATTCAGTTGGAGCTAGCAGGATAGAAGCTACAAATGATAATTCCCGCCTGTCTAATACCAAGTAGCTGGATGAAAGGTTGCCATGACCAGAATACAAAGAATGGATAATGCAAGAAGAAAGAATCCTGAAGGTGATGGGGAATATTGATCTGTTTTAGGTTTTTTTTTTTTTTTTTTTTTTTTTTTTTTTTTTTTTTTTTTTTTTTTTTTTATTATTATAAAAGGTAATGTTTCTTGTTTAAATATTGCCCCTTCTCCCACCATGTTTATAAACATCTGCAAGACGTCCCTCCTGCCACATTTAAACATAGCAGACTCTGCATCCAATCCCTAACAATTTGGCATTTTGCCAGAGTGGCAGGCAGCCATCTTGGCAAACACACGCAGTTTACAAACTTTCAGGCACATCATGCAAATGGTCTAAACCAGCTCTCTAATGAGAGACCGAACAGTCTCCTGGTGTTTAATCTCATGTCTACATGCAAATGGTTGTGAGGATAATTTAGCATTTAATTAAGTGCTTTAACTGTGCAAAAGGCTACAATAGAAAAAAAATGAAAACAAATAACTAACCACCATGCTTAGTGCTAATTTTCATTTAAAATTCTATTGCTCTCCGCACAATTTCTTCTTGTATTAAACAAATTAGATTGCATGGCTAATTTATGGAGGCAGGCATGGCATCAGGGCCTTGCCATGTAGTTAATTCCCGATGGGCTCTAACTGATTTGGTCATGGTAAAATTGCGGCGTGACTCAGGAGCTTGAGCCATCTGTCTGCTTTACAGACAGCTGTTTGGTACTGCTGGGTAATGCAGAATAAATGTGTATAATGAGATGGCATTTCCAGAATTGTCTCCTGATTTTTGTCTTTGTGTCTAGGCTGTTAATTTCCAAATCACTTTCTGATATTAATATCCAGATGTTGGGGTGAATGTGCTGGGTAGTACATAGAATTAATTTCATCACTTAACTTGGCATCTCATGTACTAAGAAATCTTCCCAATGTGTCTTTGTTGTCATTGCTTAAAATCAGAATAGTAAGTGCAGGAGACCAAGGTACATAGCAATCCAAAATAAATACAGCAACACTTCACTTCAGGTTTATTAAGGGCATAAAAATAGGGTTATCCCCTTACTAAACCTACAGTATAGCATTTCTGTGTTTATTTTTGATTGCTTCTACAGAGGGAATAATAAACTCTCAGATCCTAGTTACATTTTGCTACCATATTTGCTTAAATATTTACCGTATTTGCCGAAATCCCTGTTAGATCATTATTTAAGGGATCTGATTGGAGGAGCTGTAATATTAATCATCATTTAGCCCCACCCAACCCGACTCCAGAAAGAAAAGGCAGGCTGACAGGGAAGATGACAGAGAGAAATGCTGTGTAAAGGTCCATTTTTTAATACTTAATATTTACAAAAATGTTTATTTCATTAGAAGAACCTAAATTAGTATTAGTTTTGAGGTGACAGTTACACTCTAAAGCACTTCATGACTTTATCCAGAACATATCCCAAAATTGCCCATGATTTATTCAAGAAACAATGGTCTTGGGGATGGTCTTCAGAGACCTCAAGCTTGAGTATAATTTTCAGATTGTGGATAGACCTTTCGATCTGCATTTTGTGTTTTTTTGTTTTTGTTTTTTTTTTAAACTCCTTAAGTTCAGTAAATATAATTTGTATGGCAGAAATATGATATGTTTAATCTTTTTCCCTTTTGGGAGGGGGCGGCTACCAAAACATCAGCAAAGCAAGTACAGTAATTTGACCAGAGGTAGCCAAACTGATGCATATGTCTTTATATGTAAACTTGGCATTGGAGACCATACACAAGACATTAATAACCTGATCCTTTTTCTTACACAAGACATTAATAACCTGATCCTTTTTCTTATTATAGGTTCATTTTGACCAGTTTAAAGAAGCTCTGATTCTTATACTCTCCTCCACATTATCACATGAAAAAAGCTTTCAGGAACAAGGTAATGCAAATGTTTTTCTTTAGTGTTTTATGATTTCTGTTTCCTAGCTTACAAATGTCTAGCCTTCTTGATGCAATGAATCCTGCAGATTGCATGTTTGTTTAGAGTTTAGGCTGCTAGCTGAGATAGCCAGGTTTGCCAACAGTCAAGAAGTTTACTGGTCATTTGTAAAAATAATGCTAGTAAGAAAAAAGTAAAATTATAAGCCTGTCTTGGATCTCTACGCTACAAACAAAATGATCCCTGTAGTGTTTGTGCGAGTGTTGCGTGGGAAATCACTTAATTCTAATTATTGAACATTTTATACACTGAAAATATTTTTCCAAGACAAGGCCAAGGTTGGCAACCATGGACTTAACAAATAAGATAAAATTGGGGGAAAAAAATAAATTTTTTCTCCATGGAAACCCCCTCTTGAAAGAAATGTAACATTTATGAGCCATAAAATTTACAGCTGTACTCATAAGGCTAATAATAAAGATTGCCTTTACAGCATTTTTATTAGAGATGTAGTTCCTGTTTATTATGTGTATTCTGTGTGAGTGAGGGAAACGGTTCCCCTTTAAGACAAGAAAATTTTGTTTGCTGGTCATTCTTAGTAACAAGTGTCAGACTTCCTGTTTACTGCATGTATTACAATGTACTTGCAGGTCTCATTGTTTGCATGGTTGTATATTGTATGTGGTTGTAAAACGTTCTTTTCCAGGTCATTAGCGATTGGGCATTTCTCTATTTTGATAATTTCTTAGAGATAGAAATTGTGACAGCCTTTAGCAGTGTTTAGGCTGGCACAGGTCATAATGCCCATGTATGGTGCCAGTATAAGTAAAGTAGGGCCGTCACCGTTTTACTCGCATTGACAATGTTGCAATGTGAGCAGTGCCAGGCCACTCAGCTGTCAACATCCCTTTAATGTGAGATTGAGAAGGATCAGGATTTATAAAGGGGTAGGCAGTTGTAAAAAGGTAGGATAGAAGCTTTCTCATTGCTTAGCTAAACATGGCCACATGGGATATGTAGGCATGTTTCTGATTGGCAGATCCTTCCTGCATATTAAGAAGGTTTCAGGCCTGGTAGTACCTTTCCCCAGTGAATGAAGAAATAAAAACTAGCATCACTTTTTCTTTACAATACATGTGATTTGGATCCTTAATAAGAATCTCAGCAAATTGTAAAGCTGTTTATGGTAATGTCTGGCTGTCCTGGCAGATTATTATTTCCTGTAGGGATAAGGCAATGCCTGCAAACTGAACATTAGCTGGAAATCTAATGCTGAAGGTTTGATTCATGGGCAAAATACAAGTAGGTATCCATCTACAAATAGATATTGTTACCTAGTATAACATGCTCCAGCCCTGACTACCATGTGTTTTGGTCTAACTATAAACATGTTAAAATGGATCCCATGAATATGTGAAATTGTATAAAGAAAGGTATGCAACGTCACTGCTTCTTTAATGTGTGTCAGTCTGATTGTTTTTAGTTTTTCTTTAAATTCTGATTTGACTATTTTGACCTATAACTGTTTTGGCCCTTTTTTTTAAGTTCTAAAAGGGAAAGTTCTGCTTTGGCTTTTGAATTGCATTTCTTTATTACCAACATATGTTAAATGAAACGCCAATAACCTGCAGGTTTTTCATTTGTTCTCAAAACTGTGCCATTAGATATATATATTTTATTATTTCAAATGAAAGCCCCAGTGCTTTATTCTGTACATATTCCTAAGTGCCATATCATGTGGCATAAGGTCAGTGTAAGCAGTACAGTTTCAAAAAATAAATTATTGCTTAGAAACAAGTTTAAAGTTTAGCTTTTTTAGTCTTTCTGATTAAATTATTGAAAAATACAGCAGTTTCTATTGATAAATTACACCAGCTGGGGGTTTTTTTTTCTAGCTCCAAGTGTGGTAAGATCTTTGGAAAAAAAAAAAACTTGAAATTGAAAATCCAACCACACATAACAAAGCCTTTGAAAGTTTGTAAAATCTCACTGCCTCTAATTTCCTTTGACCATGCTTTCAATGGTGAATAGAATACTATAAGCTAAAAGAGAACAATTTGCTTCTCTGGGGCTTTCCATATTAACCAGCACATTAAGCTTCTGCCTTTGTGATAAGCACAGCTGAATCCAAGGAGACTATTATGGTTATAAATGGGAGGGGCTGCCTGCCTTAGTAGACATACATTTTTTTATTTTTTTTTGTGAGAATGATGGGACATGATTATTCTGTCTTAAGGTGGTCCTTGACTATGGTTTATTTCTAATTCTACCCTAATGTAAAAAGCTCTACAGTTGTACAAAAGGCACCTGGACTTGAATAGAAGGTGACCCTGAGGGTCATTCCTCAGATAATATTAGAAGATTAGTATATAGTTTGAAATTGTGTTTGGTCAGTACCTCTCAACACTAATTAGGGCAAAAAATCATTCTTAAATTGTTTTAGAGGATATTCCCATAAACTGCTGATATACATAGTAAATTATATATGTGTTCATCCAATAGGAGTTTTGTATTTCTTGTTCTCTGAATGCATTATACCCGTTTCTAATGATGCTATTTAATATTGCCTAAAAGTTTCAGTTCCCTATACTCACTTGCTGTTTGCTAGCGTGCTAGCCTTGCAGTCTAATAGGGCAAAATTTATTAAACTCTGAAAGACCACTCTTGGTCTTTCCGAGTTTACTGAGCGACATCTTGCATTGTTCTCGCAAGATTTTTTCAATTTTTTGAGATTGAGGTTTTTTTATCTAGATTTTTCAAAAAAAATTTTCGATGAAAAGGTAGCCATATTTTACATTAGTAGCATGGTTACCTTTCCATCAAAAAATCAAGATTGAAAAACAAATTCAAAAAATTGAAAAAAATCTAGCAAGAACAATGTGAGATCTTGCTCAGTAAACTCGGAAAGACCAAGGGGAGAATTCAGCAAGCTCCGAAGTGAGGCGCGTAGTGTTCGCCTTACTTCGGAATAACTGAAATGCGCATGCTGATGTCCTGCACGCAGACATCAGCATGCGCATTAAAGGGATTCCCCTCCCGGCTAGGAGACTCGAGTGCTCTCGCCGGGAGGGGAATCTCTTTAATGCTCGTGCTGATGTCCGCGTGCAGGACATCAGCATGCGCATTTCAGTTGTTCTGAAGTGAGGCGAACACTACGCTCCTCACTTCGGAGCTTGCTGAATTCCCCCCCCCCCCCCAAGAGTGGTGGTTCCGAGTTTAATACATTTCACCCCAAATATATAATACTCTTATACTCTTACAGTAGCCATACACAGAGCAATCATTGCTGATTAGTAGGGGGAACCATTAAAACAGTCATGGTTGATCACTTTAATTGATCATAACCAATTCCTGCAGCATTTTTTGAACAGTTTAATAAGTAAAAAAAAAAAAAAAACTGCACTAAGTATGTCGACCCACTATCCAGTGTATCAGAACTGTATTTTTAAAAAAATAATCTGCTGCTGTGTTGGGTTAGGTTAGTTATTTGATATTATTTAAATATGCCTGATATTATAAGAAAATTCTATTAGTAGTTATATGAAGGTAATAAATAACAAGATTCCTGTCCTTCTGGTTTAAAAAAATGTAATTTTATTTAGTGTGTGTGTGTATGTATATATATATATATATATATATATATATATATATATATATATATATATATATATATATACATACACAGTGTGTATATATATATATATATATAATATATATATTCTATGTTAAGGGTAAAACATTTCTCTTGGTATCTGTGCAGATCTGTGCAGTGAAGTGAGTAATATGGCAACATACATTTTTATGTATAAATGTAAACGCACAAAGAAAAAAGCCAATAAGTGTAAACTTTAAGGAACCATGCACTTGATTATAAATTCGCTAATATAAATATGAAAATTGTGGTCTTGTGAATTACAGAAATTGCAATCACATTTTTATTAACAAACTAGACTTTGGTATAAATTTCCACCTTATTTTGTTTTGATGAGTTAATATGCAGATGACTATAAACTGAGTTCTGTAGAAATCTGTAGACGAAAAATATGCTTTTTCATCTCGTGATTTTATAGTTATGCACTGTACTGTGTGTCACTGGAATGTAAAGTAAAAAAAAACAAAAAACTGTCATGCAGCTTTCAATAAATAAATGTGCAAACAAGATTTAATTAAATGTGTCTCCCTAACAGAGAATCTAACAAATTAAATCAGAATTGAAAAGATTAAGGTTTCTGACACTGATGGAGCGAGGGTTAGGGTTGGAGGGGAGGGTTGGACTTGGAAGTGGGAAGGTATAATTTAATAGCAGAATGCCTTCTTTTCTCCATAATTACCAATAAGAGAGTGGCCCAGCTGTGCTTTTTTTCTGCTGTTATGTTTTTTAATGATGATGAGAAGTGAAGCTGTGATTGCAAGTCTCGCTATTGTTATGCCACAAAAGTGTCTTTGTATGAAAGCTTCCTCTGATATGGGAAATAAACAATGGGATGTATGTATTTCTGTAAAGTAAAGGACTGAAATAAATGCAAACAATATAGGTAAAATACGGTATATTTATAACAGATAACTAAGATATTTTTTGAGACCCACGATTTATAGACTGAACACACTATAGAAAATGACTTTTTTTTTTTTTTTTATTTACCGGAATTGTTTTACAAAACTATGGATGCCTACTTCATCTTTATAGCTCTTTGTTTCCTTAAAACACCAGTTATTAATCAGATTACTAAATGTTTCATAAGACCATGGTCACGCTGGCGCATGGTGCACGTCATTAAAAAAAAAAAAGTATGTTGCGAAAAATGCTGAAAAAATGCCATCGCGAAAAATCATTGAAACCATTGACTGTTGCATGTACAATATAACACTTAGGTTTCATAGAGAGGAACATGTGCTGCTGACGCTTCATGTCACATTTTTTCGAGCGCAATGCAAACAATGTGACGGGATTAATAGCAATAGGAATCAAACAATAGCGGTCACACAGAAGAAAAGCAATGCTTATTTTCTATTTATATATTTAAAAAAGTCTCAGACATGTGGCAGTGAAATGCGATGGTATATTTTCACAACACGCTTTAAAAAAAAAAAAAAAAAAAAAAAAAAGGAGGGCACTTATACTCCAGTGTGTCCCTGGCCTAAGAGTCTTTATTTTCTGTCTGTATATGTGGTGAATTCAATAATTAGATTTCAACCTAGTAATAAAAGGAGACAAATCAAATGCTAACACCTGTGGAGAAAATAAATAATGCAGTCTAGGGAAGATTATATCATAAAGCATTATTATTACCAGTGTAAGCATCTAGGCAGCAGGTACTAAAAATAGTCTCTGTAAAAGTAAAATATTTTTGTTTATTCAGAGAAAAGTTAAAGCATTGGACACAGATCTACACCATGCTGTTCCTAGCTGTAAAGGCTCACAAGTTGACAAAATGCAAACCTGTAATCTGCTTGCTTCATTATTCTTGTTTATTCTTTACCAAACACAGCATTCCTGTCTTGCTTTATGGCAGAGATTCCATTATAATGCATCCTCTGTCAAGGAATCTAGATCTATCACTGCAATCTGGAAAACTCTTATAGAATTAATTAGCACAGAGTTTGACATGGCAAACCTGATAGGGGGAGATAAAACCATGGTATATGAATAGATAACAGTGCGATAATTGAACAAGCCATGATGGTATATAGTAATGTAATGTGCAGCCAATGTAAAACAGTTATCATAAAAAAAAAAAAAAAAACATGTATAAGTCGGAGCTTTACATATTTTGTTTTGTCATAAACGATATTTATAAAGCTTTCCACAGATTTTTCTATAATTAAAAAACATTTTCTGTGTAAAAAAAAAATGCATAAAAAAGTGACTTTCAACATGGACTTAAAAGCCTTTTAAATCGGTGATACCAGCATAATTTTTAAAAAAAATGCAATGTTTATCCAGTGTAAAGTGGCCAAAGAACCTTTTTGACTTAAAGTATAAACCCTGTATATAAATAAAGTTCTATTTACCTACTGTCAAGCAATAAATCGATTAAGAAATTCCTGACTCACCTCAACTCAGCAGAGCTCAATATCCCTCTGCAACTGCATTGTTTCAGTGAAGGGTTCCTTTTTTTTTTTTTTTTTTTTTTTTTTTTTATTATATAAATGTCCCTCCTCAGGTATGCTCTGGACCCCCTTCAGTGTAAAAGCACTCATTCATTTATCCATTATATATTAGTCAATTTTGTAGTTAAAATCATTGTTTACTTTGGAATTGACTATTAGTATGTGGTTGATAGTAGCTTTTTAAGATCGTATGAATTTGTTTTACTTTTATCTTTTTGGTTTCTTTTCTTCATCAGTTTAGTTGCCAAGGGTCACTATCCCTCATAAACCAGATCCCATAATATGGGTCTTGATTTTTTTTTTTTTTTTTTTTTTTAATTGCATTTTGTCTTCCATTCTGTTTATATCTCAGTTGCTAGTTGCTTGGTTAGATGGACCCTAGCAACCAAAGGAGCGAGGAAAAAAAGTTTGGCTGCATCCTAATTTCATAGAAATTTCTTTTGCTCCTGTCTTGTGTTTATAATTTGGTCTTTATTCTGATGTATGAATCCAAACATAAAATGAAACTTGATGCTGCAGTCAAGTTATTGAATATAGATGAACAAAATAGAACAGTCCTTAGAAAAGGATAGTAAATCATTCATTAAGTGTATCCCCTTGGACATTAACTTGCACTTCACTAATAAAGGGAACTATTGCCTACATATCATTTGGTAATGGTTTTTGAAGTGCTGTGTTCAAAGGAGAGCAACCATCTGCCGCTTCTATTGATGTGACAGCTGAAGACCTCTTTTGGTCTTCTAAACCTAATAAGACCTAATCTGCTTCACTATTTGCCTTATATCTTAATATATAGCATGGACAATGAGTATTTTCTTATTTAAAAATTCTTTTATATATAGAATATATCCGTTCTTTTCATTGCAGTGATCTAATTGCCCTTATATGAAATACAGACTTTATTTATTATACTCTTTATTTTTTTATTTTTTTGTATGCATTGGTTAAATTACAAGTGAATTCTGCTGATCAGTTAAGCACCGAAGGTTTTATGTGCGACTTATTGAACCCTGTTTATGAAAGGGTGAAATGGTTGAAAAAAGGAGAAAAAAACAGCTTATTTCAGGATGTTTTATTGTTAAATAGTGGGCTGAAAAGGTGAGGTAGGAATAATAAACCTCCTAATAAATTTCCATTGCAGCTTCATTTTGATGGCACGGCACTGTTTGCTTTTTATATTACGTTTTAGATTTTACTTGATTATCATGCTCTAGGACAGTGCTTTTTAATTTTTTTTTCTTTTGCCACGACCCTTTATTTGTGACCACAACAATAATTCCGTAGCAAAGTCGCGACTGCGACAATATTCACATAATCAAATGGGAATATTGTCGCGACTTTATTATAGAAATATTGCTGTGGTCACGACTTTAAAATTATTGCAGTCGCAGATTAAGAGTATGAAAAATCCACGACAATCCTGAGGGGTGTTAGATGACCCCTGGCAAATTGTCATTCAACCCCAAAAGTGCTTGCGACCCCCAGGTTGAGAACCACTGCTCTAGGATATAAAATATTACCTGTGGAGAAGAGGGATCTGCTAGGGTTTTAAGAATTCCAAGCCAGTAACAATTTAGATGCAGGGTTTTCTAATTTTTAAAACAAATTGGCCTTGGTTACTTTCAGATAAGCCTGACTGTTACGGAATATATTCATTTAGATCTCTAAAATATTTATACCTAATCTTTATTACTGCTATAGGTTGTTCTCCTGAAGCCCAGCCCAAATACATTAAAGATGGAAAGCGGTATGGCAGAAGGACTATGCCTGAACTTCAGGACTCTCTTGAAGAATTTGATGAAGAGACAGTGATTGAACCTGAAGATGAAGGCACCAGATCATCACAGGTCAGCTCCAGAAACTGTGGTGAGGTAAGTTCATGCATTTCAGCTGGAGAACAAATAAAATCCTACTTTATTTCAGCTGATCCATAACTCATGAAGACTTAAAGTGTAAGTAAAGTTATGGACAAAACTATACATATATTTTACATTTATAAAGTATAAACCTAAACTTAAACATTTAAAATATAAAAAAACTATTTTGGGATCAGGAGTTCTCACCTCTTAATCAAACAACCCTGCTCCCCCTCCTATTCTGTGTACAGACTCTTCCTTAGCAGTGCCCCGCCCCCCAAGTGAGGTCACAAACTATAAATGATCTCTCCTTCCCCTCTACTATCTGAAAAGCTTGTTTATAGTCCTGAGCATGCTCACATAAGAGCTGTGGGACAGATCTTATCTGCACAATTTGTTTCTACAATTTGTTTGAAAAGTCAGTTAGAGGAGGGGGCGTATCATTAACTCTATACTGCCCATAGCAGGAACCCTTCACTGAAACAATGCAGTTGCAGAGGGATATTGAGCTCTGCTGAGTTGAGGTGAGTCAGGAATTTCTTAATCGATTTATTGCTTGACAGTAGGTAAATAGAGCTTTATTTATATACAGTGTTTACACTTTAAGTGATTCTTGTACTGTTTTATAATTTTCTTTCTACGTGTGGAAGGAAGCAGATACAGAACCATGATGTGATGTCATTCTGTATGGATTTTTACAATTTTTTTAAAATGCTTTTTGCCTTTTGTGTTCCTTACTATCCATAGTATGTAATACTACTCTCTTCTCGTTTAGTTATACTGTAAGTCTGACATGATATTTTAGCTAATGAACAGTTTCATGGTTGACCTATATAGACCATATTATCTAAAGAAGAATGCAACTTTCTATAGTCCTCTCTACAAACCTAATTCCATCAATTGTTTGCCTCCAACTTGTTTTCTTTATAGTAGATAAATAAAACCTCAGACTTAAGACTGTATGTGTTGAATGCACACAAACAATAAGGTAAATGTCACATTTTTGTGATAAAACAAAACTTGTTATTTTTATCTGTTAAGTGTGCACTAGTTTCTCCATCTGAATGAAAGTTTTTCATCCTTTTTTGATTTACCACATATGTGTTTGATTTGGAAGTGAAGGCATCTCATGGTACAAGGTCTGCTAGACAGACCTTTTGCAATGTAGATATTTAGATCACTGCATAAAACCTGCCTTTCAGCCAAGTTGCAGTTGAAGGAAATGGGATATTTAAATACAAAGGGTGCAGGCAGCCCTGGGTTCATAATAAGTCCAGTGCTTTTTATTTGAAGCTTAATATTTTTTTTCTCTAGAAATGATTTGGTTATATAATTTAATTATTTTTCACTGATTTGTGTTAAATATGACTTGGCGAGTTGGAGATTAAGCTTCTTAACATTTATTTCATTTTCTTTTTCTATTTTTGTCTACAAAAGTGAAACAAATGAGTTCCATTTAAAAAAAAAAAAAGTAGTTATCCAATGTGCTAACGTTGTTATAAATATTTTATAGTGTTTTTTTTCAAATGTTTAGGTTGGAAGGTTACATATAAACTTGTTGCACATTGTATATTTGTTTCAATGATACCTACATACCTCTAATACAGTTCCTCCCATCACAGTGTTGGCACATATTCCAAATGTCTGTCAATTCTTGCCAATAGGGTGAGCACAAAGCTCCTAGGCTCTGCTGTTGTTGGTAGAACAATGTAGGTTTTGTAAAGGAAATGGGTTAGAAGCCAAATTCAATAAATATCTTGTGCAGATTAGTCATGCAGATCTAATGAGATGCAGTATAGTATAACATTCAAGCACAACTTAACCTCAGATCTTGCCATTAGGATTCCTAAGCATTGCTTCTATTTGTAAACTGTAGTCCTCTCTTTCTCCGGTATGTTACACATGAGCATGGCCATTTGTATCATTGCAATAGTAACTGTTCCTGTAAAAAATAATAGCAGGTAACAAATGGACTGGAAAGAGTTAAACATGAACAGGTAAGGCTATAAACAGAGACACAGATCTACAACTCAAAGATCTTTAAAATGAAAGAATTGTCTTTAAAAGAAAAAGTGAAGTTAAACAACAGAGGCTGCGAAGCCAATGGAGTTTATTACTTCTACTAGTGCCAGCATCATCATTTTTATAGTTTTTAAACATATTGAAACAATTTAAAAATTGTGGGAACCATGGTAAAAATTACTCGGTGCTTATTATAGACAGCTTGGGGTGCCACTAAAAACAACAAAAAGACTGTTGCTATATTTCCTTAGCCCTGGCATTAGATATGCAACCAAGCAGCAATAGGCCACTTCCAAGAACAGTGGCCACCGTCAAAGCACAGATGGGATTGATTAAGGGCAAGATGAAACTGGACAATATATTAGAGCTGGAATTGTAAACCGTATTGGAATATATTCGGTATGATTATCTCCTTGGGATTATGCTGCACACTCATTTTGTGTAATTACTATAGTGCTTAAATTCATGTGCTCCTGGATCGAAGTTGTGTATATGAACCCTGGAGTTAACATGGATAGTTGTAAACTGTTGGTTACAGTGCATTATGATTTATATTGATAATACAGTTATACTGTATACTGACTATTTCTTTCAGGGATTAAATCACTTGCATATATAAAATAAATAGGAGGTACATGTAATAAGGTGTACACTTATACCTGATCTCCAGCTATACAAAAAGAAACAATATAACACTCTCTTTAAGGAACAGTCTGGGCAAAATTGAAAAAAAATGCA
>WMED01006213.1:0-10161 GCA_019650415.1 Pipa parva | reverse complement strand
TTAAAGGAACTGTTCTGTGGTCCTATAGGAATAAAAAAACATTGATAATACTGGCAGATTTTATGCGTTTTGAGGGGGGGAGGCTATTAATAGAGGAATGCTGGCATATTTATTAGGTATATAGAAGTATCTTCTCCAGTCAGTCATATATATCTAGAAACACCTGGACTCTGCATAGGTTCATATGGTTGCTCATGTGACTTGTTGTCCTTTCCCTTCATAATCTACCCTAGAACTCTATGCCTGGTCTGCTGCAAAAGTCGGGCATTGATCAAGGCTCTTTTACCCTGGCTTCTCTAGAAGACATTTAGGGATTATTGGCTAAAAGTCTGAATTGTTGCATAAAGATGTGAATTCGCCAGCTAAACACAGTTGCAATTAGACTGCTACTACTACTGTCACAGTCGTGTCTTTATAATTGGAATATTATTGCAGTCAACTTTAGTATGGAAATATTGTTGCAGTCGCAACTTTAAAAATTGTTGCGGCCGGGACTTTACAATGGGAAATTTGTCACGGTCGGGGATTTGCTCTGGGAATTCTCACTTTAATCAATAACCGCCACAGTGTGTTTAAGGTTAGCTTTTAAACAAGCAACCAACCCTTCTTTCATTGGATTCTTTGAATTTTATTGTTCCTAGTGAATCTGCTTTGTGGTTAGTTTAACAGACAGAATAGAGATTGTGGCTTTACTCTTTACAGCAAAAGCTTTTGGTTTTTATATCAATTAAAATACATAAATTAACAATGTGGTAAATTGGTAGTATCCACTCTCTACAGAAAATGTGCATATCCAAAATTCCTTCTATACATATTCTAATTTGTGGATAATTATCTTTATGATCAAAACCTATATGTGATGAACAGAATGTAATCATATGTAAGCACTAATTTCCTATCTTTAAGGGGGTCATTCTTTAAAGTGAAAATTCATCTAGCGTAGTGACTTCACGTCTGTTCGCGTCACTACAATCAGGATGACATGAATTCACCTCTTATTCATGAAACAGCTTGTCAGCAACAGATGCGGTCGCATGTGTAGTGCAGCGTAGTCAATCTGACAATAGTAGGATGATGAATCATTGACAAATTCGACAAATAAAGGGCAGTGACGTCGGTCTCATCATTTCCCACTAACTGTATATAAGTGAATAATATTTATTTTTAATATGCCACCTCGTGCTTAGTTCATGTTCATTAGTAGAATAATTTAGTCGCAGTTTACATGCGTGCACTGCTCATTACAGTCTGCGAGCCAGATGCAGCCATCAAAAGAGCCACATCTGGCTCGCAAGCCATAGGTTGCTGACCCCTGCCCTAAGTGTCTGTCATGGGGTCCTAAATTTGTTGGGTCAGAGCTTTTGGGTTTTAAATTCCTGCAGTTGTGCCAAATCCTTCTGTAAAAGCAAACTTCATAATTCAGCCAGCCAGGAATATTCTACTTCATGACTTGATATTCTTTCTCCTGCATTCACTGTTAGTCATTTTGTTTGCTTTTATTTTTTAATGAGCTTCGATTATCCCTTTCTTACCTTACTTTTCCTTTCATTGTCATATGAGCACGCGCATATGGAGCCTGCTTTAAGTCACTCATTGCCATGGATTAATCAGAAAAGCACACAGTCTTTATCGGTATTTTATTAGTTTAAAACAAAAATGTGTCTGAATGTGAAATGCATATGCTTCAGTTTTCTTTAACTTCGATTGTGCCAGCAGCAAAGTAACAGAAGATATTGTTGTTGACTTTGATACTTTAATAGGTAATGACCTTCTTAAATCATAAATGAGCTTGTGTGCAGTCATCCGTTCATGAGTCTCATGTCCTAAAAAAGCTTTGCTAATAACGAACAAAGCCCATGCATCTCCTTGCATTTTATATTACAGTCAGCAGACTATGATCACCTGAAGGTAAAGTGTACCAAAGCACAGTGTAAGCCTCAGTTGTGTGATAGGTCAGGGTCACTTATTTTATTTTTTTTCCTGATGTGACTGAGAAACTTGCTAGCTCCTGTTGGGAGCAGCATAACTCGGTTCAGCCTTGGTGAGAGTTGTGGCTATGGACAGAGGTCCATGGTGTTGATACTACCTCATCTAGCTTGATGTTTTTCTAAAGTAGCTAATCCACTAATCATCCCCCAACAACGTGACTTATGGACTCATTGATGCATATCTATCAGAAGGATGAAAGTAATGGTGCAAAAAGCATGACATGTTTTGCTCTCTTTCCTATGCACCAGGCAAAACACATGTCTTCAAATGGGCAAAATGTGTACTGTTCACTGCTAATAGAAAAATAAGGGGTATAAAATGTATTGACGCCAGCAAAACAGCTGGTTCATCAGCAATCTGGGCCTGAAAGAGGTATCGGGGGCAATAGAGGTTCATTATGAGGTGCTATTAACAACATTCTTTTATATTTTATGATAGTTTCCCAAAAATGTTTCAGACAACTTACATATGAGTTTTACAGAGACTTTTTGTAAATATCAATTGTGAATTATTCATTTTGTTTTTTATTTAGATAAGTAAGAAAGACTTGTGTTCCATTCTTGGAGTAATATCTTTCAGTGGAGACAAGAGAGTATAGGTGATACCTTTTATTGGCTAACGAAATACTCTTATCTTTGCTTAAATCTATGGCTAACACGGTGCACAACTCTATTGCATCTTTCAGTGGATTACAGTATAAAGATTAATTGCTTATAATAGGTTATTATGCTTTCTCCTCTGAGTACTGAGCCCTACTTTCTATGGAGATACAAATTTTAGTCCCTGGACCTGTTTTTAAACGTTGTACTCTTGATTTCAGCAGCAGCCCGTGTCTCAGCTACCATCACCCCAATGTTACCATCAGGTCAGTGGAACAATAAAGGACAAGGACAGCTGAAGAATATATAACACAAGTAACATTGTTTAACCTTGGGTTAAAATGTTTCTCTACTTATGCTTCAGTGAGCATCAGCTATATATTAAAGGGGAACTAAAGGCGGAAATCAAATTCATATATAATAAAATATGCCTGGCACTAGCTGAGAAGTCCTAACTTTCATGGGCAATGGAGTAGCTTATCTTAAAGAATGAAGGCAATTTCATAGCGACCACTACAGCTATGATGCTGTGCTCTGGTTCCCCCTCCTGACCGACGTTAACTTCATCATATAATCACAGATGTCTCCGGCACTCCGTTAGTAAAAGCAACTTCTTTATTAAATAATCTTTAAAAGGAGGTCAATGTACAAACATCAACTTCATCATGCGTACTCCAGACATGCGCAGTGATGATTTCATTGCTCAGAGTTCACCCAGTATTGAGCAGTAAAATCATCACTGCGCATGTCTGGAGTGTGATGTTGACGCCGCTCTGCATCACCAATGCCAGTTAGGACGGGGAGACAGAGCGCAGTTTCATAGCTATAGTAGTTGCTATGAAACTGCCTTTGTTATTCAAGATAAGCTACTCCATTGCCCATGAAAGATAGGACTTCCCAGCTAGTGCCAGGTATACTGTATTTTATAATATATGAATTTTATTTCTGCCTTTAGTTCCCCTTTAATAATAAGCAATAAAGGTAATAATAAGCAATAAAGGTAATAATAAGCAATAAAGGTAAAGTGTATCAGTGTATTCAATGTAAGTTATACAGATAGACATGCGGGTGGAATTTATAACAACGAGCTTGCAATGTTTCTCTAAAAAAAAATGTGGTGTTTAATAAAGCACAATTCAAGGCCTCTTTATACCAACTTTCCTAAAGGCCATAATAGAAAAAAGTTCATATTCAATTTCCTGATACTTCTTCCTCTTCAATGTTCAAAAGTCCAAGTATAAATTATAGATCAATATTAGTTATTATTAATTTAACACTTGATTACTCACATAGGCAGCTTGATTCTTTAATCTGTATCAAAACAGGAGAGGGAGATTTTCTAACCGAGAGAAACAGCATGTAAAAGCATTAAAAGCCATAAAACATTAAAATGTTTTTAAGTTTTTCTTTAATACCATCTGTTACTAATTCTTTTTTTATCACAATGCTTTGTGTATGTTTGTGATTCGGTGCAATAATTTGCATATTAAGAAAAATAATAAATAATTTGGCTTACTTTCTCTCTGATATCTATCAAAGAGAGTGAATTCACAAAGATAATATTCTTCTAACAATGCTGTTTGATGTGAAAATGTCACTCAGAGAATGTTGCCTTTCCTCTTCCTTGCCTGACTCCCCTATTTTTGTTTTGTCAGATAAAAGAAAACCTAGTAATGAAGCTGTAGCTGCTGTTACTTGCTTTTGCTGCTTTCAGATATGTTTTGCAGATTTCTTTTGTTGATTACATTAGTTGAAACCTTCCAGCGGCATACGTGGGAAAGCAGTCCATACTATATGTGACTTGATGGATAAGTTATACCAGAACATAAAAACTATTTTGTGTGGAATGACAGTTGTTTATACATCGTAAATGTAAAAATATAGGGCCTCATTGACTAAAGTTCCAATAATTGTATACAGCTATGAAGGTACATCTATTCAATACTTCCCCATGTTTGCTTATTGAATAAACTCTGGGAAGTGGCAAATATGTGAACAATTCAGACAGCTACAATAGTCGTGAACTTACGGAGCTAGTCCCATTTCTTTGCGTGCAAGTGCACAGGTGCTTCTACTATTGACTAAGCTGCGGAGTATGTTGGAGGTGTGAATGTAACTAGGTATACTACTCCGAATTCACCTGTTTGACTTCGCCTTTTCAAAGTGGCGAATTCGGGGTTGATGGCGGGGCTCCAGTGTTGCGTAAGTGGATTATTCATTCAAAAGTGACAGCATGACCTACGGACAATGTAACATAGAAATAGATAAAATAGTGGAAAGTTACTGGGATATGGTGAGGATGACATCACTGCCCTTCACTTGTCAAGTTCACCTCACTCTGCATGACTTCGCATTATACTTCTATCTGCCTGACTACCCCACATTGCGCATGCAATAACAATAGCTGATGTCCGCTTGTTCGACAAGTATATTCTCCACTTGGTCAGTACTAAGAAGTGAATTTGCCAGAATTTGCATCTATTTTGTCAATGTGACTCGAATTGTAGTGAGGTGAATTCTACAGGTGAAAAATAATCGTTAGAGTTAAATTCCTAATTTCTACTACTTTGTGATTTTTTTTTTAATTTTATCCACTTGGTGGATGGTTGCAACCAAGAAGTTGCAGATTCCTGCTAGGTTGTGATTTAAAGGATCTGATTGGAGTAACTATAATGTCAATCATCATTTAGCCCCATCCAACCTGACTCGGGAAAGAAAAGTCAGGCTGACAGGGAAGATGACAGAGAGAAGCGCTGTATAAAGGTAAAATTTTAAAATACATATACATTTGCAAAAACATTTATTTCATCAGTAGAACCTAAATTAGTATTGGTTTTGAGGTGACAGGTTCACGTTAAATGCTAACATTTTTGTAATAACTGCATAGTAATAATTGCCATGTTAATCCAAATGAGTTTATATTCTTTTTCACGGTGTTACTGTTTCTTTAGTAATTTTCAGAACTTCCTTTTATTAATATCTAGGTAAAGTGTTGCAGGTATGATGAATGCATATGGATATCATTAACTGATGAATGGGTTTTGGTTTCCAACGCTACAGAGATATTTGTCCTTAATGCTTTTTAATCATTCATTGTGACATTGTTCTCACTGTCTACTAAATGTTAACAATGTAATGCATTTCAAGGGGATCTCAATCCTTAACTGTACAATAGCTGTTTCAATGTATGAAAGGTTTTTTTACTTACCTAACCATACTTCTACCAGTCCAAAAGCCTGCTGTTCTTCTACATGCCCTCAAACTGTCCCAGATTCCCACAGAACAATCCGTTTTGTCCAGTGGTCCCCAAATCCCAGTTTCTCCTTGTCTCTTTTTTTCCTCTATCTAATGGCTCATTGCACAGTTGGTCAGAAGTAGAAATTAGTAGGCTGTATACCAGTGACTAGGCCAGGCTGAGGGGTAAGCAGCTGCCTAGGGTGCTGCTGGAGAGGGGTGCTATCTTGTTGTTCACCCCCCCTCCTTTTCCCTGTCGCTGCTTACTTCTTCCCTGGCCTCAGTCCCTTTGCTGGTGTGAGAGTCTGCAACAATGGGTGGATGCTGTTAACAGACTTGCCCAATTACCCCACCTGGTGAGTTTATTCAGCACTCTTGTGTGCTGTAATTACAATTACTTACAGATTCAGGTCAGTGCCTCTCCTGCTGTGCTGTTTATGCTTGTGCCGCAGCTCTCTCTAGCCTGCCCTGTTGATCGTTTTCTTATTTTTTTTTTTGCTTTTTTTTGCTTTCAAAACTAACCTGACTCGTGCATAAGTCGACTATACTATTTTAAATGATTTTTTAAACTAAAATTTCTCGACTTATACACGAGTATTCCTATTTGAGCCACTGTTTCTGATTGCAACAGTGGGTCCTTTAAAGGGTAACTAAAGCACAAAGCTTGTTTGCATCCTATCAATAGCTTTTAAATCATGCAAGAGTTACAGCAGATCTTAACTGGAGTGCAATTTTCAGAATAATTCCATTTATCAGAAAAGGTTGTGGAAACCAAATGTACTGTCATTATTTCGAACTACTCCAGAGATAATGAAAACCAACAACTGTGCGTTTTGTGGCAGTTTATGGGGGATATTTATAAAAGTGTCAAACGTCACTTGTTGATTTTTTTTTTTTTACATTGTGAATTTTTTTTTTTTTGACGTATCAAAAGGCAATCAATCAGCAGTAAAAACACATAGCACTGAAAACATGAACATCAGACTGCATTATTATGGCAATACTAGTCATGTGAGTTTAGAAGGAAAAAAGGAAGTGATATAAAATAGAATATAATTGACTAACACTGCTAGCACTATGTCCAATTCTCATCTGTTCACCATACAAGTTCAGAAAGATGAATTGCCAGGTGGATCCGCTAGTGACAACACATCAAAGTTACAGCAACTCGTTTAGAGTCTTACTCAAAAGGACACAGACTGGCAATGCGTAAGTGTGCGTGACGCAGTAAACAATGGTATGCATTTGTAAGCTTCCTACTAAGCACAGTAAATTGTACCATGAAATAAGACTAAAGATACACATGGCTGTAGTCTCATAAGATGTTTTAAAGCGTTTGATCCTTTACTCTGAGAAAAAGAGCAGAGATCACATGTCTGTGTGTGGGATGGTCCATTTTTATCAACACCTTCCAACTGCCTTATCTTTACTATTACAGGTAATCAAACTGGATTACCAAAGGTAACTATTTAGCATTTGTATATTTTTGTTTATATTGATCAGTTATTTTTTTGTCATTTTTCTTATTTTGGTAGATCAGACAGTTTGGGCTCTGAATGCAGCCTGCCTCTCTGGAAGAGATACCCTCGCTGTTATGGGGCTTAGATCCAGTATTTTTAGCCTTTGCAAAACTGTACATTAAAGACATCCTGGAACTAAAGGAATCCCAGCAAGTACCAGGTAAGAGGTCTGATCAGTTGTTTCCTGGGAAGTTTAAATTGAAGCATTATTATGACTGGCATCCATAATGCCAGGCAACTTATGCTGGTTTAAATGATGGGAGAAGCACATTATTGTGCCTTATCTAATTAGAGTTCTTCACATTTGTTTCCCTGTGACATAAATGACTTGGAGGTGCTGCTAGCTTTAGTGATAGTACATGGCCAGAGATTTATTGGTCTTCTGTTTGCCATGCGTCAGTGACATTTAACAATCAATAAAGACGAAGCAAGAAAAAGTCAGTGTATATATACAGTATATATAATATATATATATATATATATATATATATATATATATATATATATATAAGGTAGCTACATTAATAAAAACCAGTCCCTTATTGGTTTCTAGACCTCTGTAAATTGTTCATTTTGATGAACTCCCTTGAATAAATGTACTCAAGCATTTCTAATAAAATGTTTAATTAAATAGCTTAACGACACCCCGTCTAGTTATTCTATCTATAACCCATTCAGCTGATGGTTATATCCTCTATAGTACTCTATACTGACATACAACCAGATGCAAAGGTGGACAGCAAGATGTTAATTCCAGGGGACAATTCAGATTGGTAGTTGTGTTAATCTTAGAGGGTATGGTCTCCAACTAAACAGGCTTCTGGAAGAACAATTTGACAGGAAGCAGGAAAAGATGTTTCAGCTAAGGTATTTAATTCCTCCAGGAAAATCCAAGAACCCGGACTGAAATGTTATACCTGTTTATGTATTAAAAGACATTTAAGAGAAGACTCGAGGAGTGTGCTTCAGTCTAATTTTTTTTTTATATGAAATCTATTTATTTATATATTACAAAACTGCTTCTCTAATCCCAGGGTTTTAAGCAGGCATTAATTTTACTCCATAAAAGTGTTTCTAAGTTTTAGGCATCCTTTGTACTTGGTATAAAACCCTGATTTTTACAAATCACTGCTCTATACCCTAAATACAGTATATTCACCAATGATATTGATCTATTAAATATAATGTTTAACATTACAACTGAGATGACAAGAGTAATTCATATATATAATATTTTCATATACAGGTTTATTTTTCTACAAAGGGCACCCTATAAAGCAAGTTGATATCTTAGGAACAGTGGTGTGCGTTAGAGAAAAGGAAAATCTTTACAGTTATGGAGGTAAGACATTTTACTGTGATTTAATCTACATTTCAAATGATTATACAGCAAATAAGACACTGTAGCTTAAAATATTCCATTTGCCAAATATAAGAATATATTTAGCAATTCCTTTTAAATAAATAATATTGCTATGCTTAAACAATTATCTCTACAGAGTTGTGCAGAGTATCTCCATGGAATTGTGCAGAGTATCTCCATGGAGTTGTGCAGAGTATCTCCATGGAGTTGTGCAGAGTATCTCCATGGAATTGTGCAGAGTATCTCCATGGAGTTGTGCAGAGTATCTCTACAGAGTTGTGCAGAGTATCTCCATGGAATTGTGCAGAGTATCTCCATGGAATTGTGCAGAGTATCTCCATGGAGTTGTGCAGAGTATCTCCATGGAGTTGTGCAGAGTATCTCCATGGAATTGTGCAGAGTATCTTTATGGAATTGTGCAGAGTGTTGCTGTGTAGATTTCTACCCATGACCTTTGGCTGAAAACAGAGAGCATTGGCAATATATAATGTTCCATCCTTAGCATTAATGTATTACTCCAGACTTTCTTAAGAGTTAATAACAAGTATAAACCCTGCTTTGTTCTGTCATTTTCTCTTACCACACTCATTCTATTTGGCCACCTGCCTGGTTGCCCCACCCATCCCTTTCCTCCTCTTCATTCTGTTTGACGCCAAGTAATGGACTGACTTCCTGCTGGAGCCTTCCATTTATATACACCATAAGTATAGTGCTGGATTAGGCAGAGCGGAGGAGGAGGACTGGAGCTTATTCTGACAGATCTACCAAGTATATTAACAACCAATGCAACAGTTGTCTGTGAAGTTTTTAATTCCGGATAGAATCATTTGTAACTAGGCATGTTAAAAGACAGCGATCCAAGAGAAACCTGAAACCGTAAAGGGGACATACAGTGGTGTGAAAAAGTGTTTGCCCCCTCCCTCATTTCCTGTCTTTTTGCACGTTTTTCACACTTAAGTGTTTCGGAACATCAAACCAATTTAAACAATAGTCAAGGACAACACAAGTAAACACAAAATGCAATTGGTAAATGAAGGTGTTTATTATTAAAGGAGAAAAAAAATCCAAACCATCATGGCCCTGTGTGAAAAAGTGTGTTATCTAAGGCTGTTGTTCCTTTTTCCTACTTGTTTCCATATAAAAGTAGCAAAGAGTGACTGTGTAGGAAGAGGGTTGGATTAGCCCCATTAGTCATTATACGTAATGGATTGGAGAGTGAGACACTCATTTTGTTTAATGTGGTGTAATCTGAATTTCATCCGTCATGGTTTTTTCTTTACCTGCCATTACCCCTCTTGACATTCTCTGCCCCAGTGAAGCATTCCACATATATCTGGGAACCGTATCATTAATGTATATTTACATGTGTATCTATAGTGTGTGAGTGTGTATACAGTAGCAGTAGAGTTGTGCACCGTGTTAGCCATAGATTTATGCAAAGATAAGAGAGTATAGG
>WMED01006212.1:0-18688 GCA_019650415.1 Pipa parva | reverse complement strand
TGGAAACTCCCCAGATCTTAATCCCATTGAGAACTTGTGGTCAATCACCAAGAGACGGGTAGACAAACAAAAACCTAATAGTAACAGTATAGTAACAGTAGTCTACGTATAATAGTAACAGTACTATATGTTTAATAATAACAGTACTCTACATGTAATAGTAACATTTCTCTACATATAATAGTAGCAGTACTCTATGTGAAATATTACCAGTACTCTACGCATTATAGTAATAGTACTCTGCTTATAATAGTAATAGTGCTCTACCTATAATAGTAGCAGTACTCTATGTATAATAGTAACAGTACTCTAAGTATAATAGCAACAGTATAGTAACAGTAGTCTGCGTATAATAGTAACAGCACTTTACATATGATAGTAACAGTACTCTTATATAAAAATAAAAACATACTTTACATAACTACTTTGGCTACTTTTTCCATCCAAAAAACAAAAACTTTTGATCGAAACCTTTTGATCAGAGAAAATCAATCAATATTTTTCGATGAAATGGAAGTTTTCACATTAAATGAACTCTAAAAGGTTATTCATCCCCCCGACTTTTTCCTGCTTGATTTTGATGATTCAGCAGAAAATAAACATAAGATTTCTCTTCTCGTATAAAGTGGCCACAATTTTATTAACAAAACCTGATAAAAAGAAACCCATTGTATCACTACAATGTTTCTCTTCTCATTTTATCCAAGCATAGTTTCCTCACATCACAAGAATAATGATCAAAACTGAAAGAACCAGGGAATCTTCTTCTAAACTGATGGAGAGACTTAAAGCAATGATCCCTGGGAAATATATGCAAATGAGCCTAACCAGTAGGGAAGAGACCATTTTCAGTTTTTACCATTTTTACATAATTTAGCCCTTTAAATTGACCCTTTACTCACTGGCACAGAACATCACCTGTAAGATGATCAGTTTCTTTTCTCTGGGTCCCATTAGTTGAGTGACTGGGCACTGGGGGACTGAGGAAAATAGTCTGTCATTTCCATATAGCAGTACTGACGGGAACTTCTGAGAGCTCCACCTTTAATCCAAGCAAGATGGTGGACCAGAACAATAAACGTATAAACTTTAATAAACTTTACTGGTGTTAAAGGAACAGTTAGGCCAAATTTAAAAAAAATACATTTTATTATATATGCTTTTTAACAACATTTTGTAAATACCATTCCTCACTGGCCATGCTCCTACTGATGCCCCACATTGGCATTAATTATTTTTAGCCTTTCTGTGTGGGGTTAGGAAGATAATGAAGTATCTAGTGTAGGTCTGGGATCCACCCAGCACAATAAGGGGAATCAGAGGCCCACCATTAAACATGATATCGGGGGCTAAACTTTGGAACAAGAAATCGTGGGGCCCACCAGAACACAAGAGATCAGAGGTCACTAACCAACAGATTTTTGTCTTGACTCTTCCCTTGGGAATATGCCATGATGGTACAGTCCGAAATTTCAGGAGAACCCCCACTGTGGCCCCAGACACACTGGTAACTGCCCCCCATGTCCTACTGGGCCAGTCCAATACTGGAATTATCAAATAAAACTTTATTATCATTCTCTACAAAGTCTCCCAAGGTTGCAATCAGAATTGTGGGGTAGTGCAGCTGGGATAAACTCTACTAATTCAGGAGATTAGTAGATAAACTCTTCCCCTTAGCCATGGCGGATCCCTGGATGGTTTCTGGTTAACGTTCACATCACTGTTGGAAACATCTGAAGGAAATACCATTAAAAGGAAAATTAAAAGACAGAATATAAAAGAAATGAATGGAAAAAGTTTTCATTCTGAACGGTTTTCACTTATAGAGTCTGGAGAGAAGTTGAGAAACATCATTACCTATTATTGACTTTCAGACAAACCGCTAACTGCTCTCCTGCTTCATTATAGTTGAAGGTTGAGCTGACGGAGCTTAGAACAGCTTGGCAACTAAATATTAATTGCAGAATGCTAATTATGCTCATTACATATTAATAGACTTGTTTGCATCTGTTAATGTGCAGATTCTTTTCATTGTCTGCTAACTTCTGAATAGAAGAATGAGGCAGTAAAATACCCCCAGATCTGTGTGTTCATTAGTCAGCGGTGCTTTTAGACTGATACCTGCACTAAATCAATCTATATCATTTGCTGAAGTTTATCATACAATGGCCACGCTGAGGCCAGAATGTTCATCTTTAAATATGAAGATTTTATTCAAATGAAAAAAAGAATCTAAATTTCAAATAAAATCCAAGGCATTCTGATCTCTGTATACAGAAAATTAAAATGCAAGGATAAGAAATCTCATTATAAAGGAACTGGCATTTCCTTGTTTGAACAACAAATCAAACCTGCTGAAAATATTGCAAATAATTCATTAAATTGAGTTTGCTCTATGGTGATTACAAAGGAATCAGATTCAAGCCAGGAAGGTTAATGTCAATACAGTGAAACTACAGGAGGGACCTCTTCTTCTCAAAATATAATTATTCTCTGGGCAAACCCTCACAGCCATGGAGTCCTTCATATCCAAACAATCCAATGAGTTACACCAAAACAATTCTAGTACATATGCCTCTAGGGGGCCTCAGTAGGTACCAGCTTGTTTTATGTGTTTTATTGAGGGATGCACAATTCTAGCACGTACACCTCTAGGGGGCCTCAGTAGGTACCAGCTTGTTTTATGTTGTTTGAATGAGGGATGCAGAGAAGGGGGTTATTCACTAAAGTCCAAATTGTTGCGTAAAGGTGCGAGTTCGCCAGATAAAGACAGTCTCAATAGGCTGCTACTGTCACAGTCGCGTCTTTATTATGGGAAAATTGTCGCAATTTTAACTATAAAAAATTGTCGCGACTTTACAATAGGGAAATTGTAGCAGATTTACTATGGGAATCCGCTGTTTGCGAATTCAACAGTCGAATTCGCACCTTAGTGAGTAACCCCCTATGGTTTAGCCATAAATCTACCCTAGAAATATCACCTTCTCTTCTACCCATCCCATGGTTAATATCTCTGTTGTTCCAGTCTCTGCTGCTTGGGGCATATTTGCTGATCTATGGATGATGCTGCCTCATTCATGCTAATGTGCACTTGTGGGCACAACTCTGGTTCCTTCCATCCATTACTTCTAAATGAATTAAATGATTTCTGGAGATGCAGATTTATACTACTTTACTAAGGTTAACACTTTCTCTAGGAAGGTCTTTTACTTGACCATGAAGTGAAGAGGAATCAGGGCATCTTGACTTCTTCTCTATTTCCTCTTGTGCAGATGGGTGAGAAGAGGTCACATTATAAGAGTCAAAGATAAGTTAAAGAAATTGCAAACAAGTAATGTAGGGATGAATTTTAAAACTGTTTATTGGGTAAATACAGATGCAGCTGAACTGATTTTGTCAAAAACAGTGAGACTATTTGCCACATTGCAGAAAATAACGACAAAATAACTTCTGCATATTCATGTTATTCAGCAAATTCTGCGATGTGGCAAATTCAAGATTAATCCCACAGTTTATAACAGTTGTAGAATTCCAGAGCACTTCGTACCACTTCACCTGCGTGTGCACAGGTAGTTCAAATTCATTGAGCATTGGAGCTTGTCACAGTAGGGAATTCAGCAAAGCATATTGTGTCACGTTCACAGTTTTACTTCACCAGATGAAGTATTGAATTAGGGGGCTGATGGCAGAGCTGCTGCTGTCCGACTAACTATGCCACACTACACATGAGATGGCTACTGATGCGTACGTATATTCCCTATGGGAATTCTCTGTTTAGTGAATAAGGAGTAGAGTATAGGGGATTGTAGTGACCCCAAGTGATTAGAATTCACTTCGACAGTCAAATTCTCACTTTGATGAATAAGCCCCTTATAGGGAATTCATGCATCTACAGGAAAAATTCACTTTTAGACAAATACGCCCCTAAAATCACATCAGTTACTTTTCTGCTTAAATGCTGATAATGTACATGACAGATATAAATGCTGCATAAAATGCTCAAACAGAATAATACATTGGCATGCATGGACACAGTTTGGTGATAACTGAATTTTTCCTCCATTTTACTGTATACATTAATGACATATGATACTTCCTCCCAGAGTGCTTACCCTGGTTCTATTAAACCCAGTTCACATTTGTTAGATAAACTCCTTTTGCCAGTTAATCACTTTATTAATTCAGCCCCCCATTTATAAGCAGAGAGCAAGCCTGAAGGTGTGAAGTTAATGAAATAGAAGCGGGTACCACTGTGATCTCTACCACCAGGGGATTAATACTTATACGAATATTTGCAGGGTAATGCGTCGGGGGAAGAGAATCATTTGTGACATATTTAATGTGAATCACAACAGTGAATCTTGTTGTATAACACTGATAATCGTAACTCACAAACTGCTTTAATAAACTGGTTTCCAGGCACAATTAAAGCTAATACACAATGTATGTAAATATCAGTGTGCATTGTAATGATTAGAACTGCGAGGCCCGGTTTATAATTAAATTAGAATATTATGACAGCCAAACGTATCTTTAACACTGCGCACTTCTGTAAAATGTTTTGATCGATTCTTCAAAATAATTAAATCTCTTTATCTTGTAGCTGCACGGATCTAAATGACAATCACCGGTACTGGAAGAACACAACAGTTTATGTTTGTTTAATTACTCTCTTCGGGTTAGGAGAAAGTATCTCACTGAATTCCTAGCACCATGTGCTCTGGGTAAAAGGAGGGGTTATACCACAATGGCATTTAATATGAGGACAGATAAAGCAGGTGGGGGTATGGAGACAAAAAAAGGAAGTTAAACACAAGGAAATCATGGGAATTAAAGAGGAGCAAAAATGTAAAGAATATCTTTTAATTAGTGGCCCCTGATCTCTTGTTTCCCGGTGGGCCCCTGATCTCTTGTTTCCTGGTGGGCCCCTGATCTCTTGTTTCCCGGTGGGCCCCTGATCTCTTGTTTCCCGGTGGGCCCCTGATCTCTTGTTTCCTGGTGGGCCCCTGATCTCTTGTTTTACGGTGGGCCCATGATCTCTTGTTTTATGGTTGGTCTCAGATCTCTTGTTTCCTGGTGGGTCCCCGATTTCTTGTTTTCCAGTGGTTCCTGATCTCTTATTTCCTGGTGGGTCACTGATCTCTTGTTTCCATATTATTTCACTATTATCAAGCAATATGTCCATTATTATATTATAGCAGAAGAGACAAAAATCAATAAATACCATAAGGGAGAAGGAATTTGCATGACCCACTCTAAGCCTGAAAATTCCAGTGGAAACATCAATATGTTTTATTTTAGCAGCCCACGTTTAGAATGCAGACAATATTCCCAGAGTTTCTATGGCAATGCAAAATGAATGTATTGTCCAAAGCCATAGGAGGACCAGCCGGTGTCCCCATTCAGTCTCTTCCACTCAAACAGTAAATATTGCCCAGAATGAAAAGCCAAGTGAGAGAATCAACTCATTAGTTATTTTATTCTACAAGCGCCACTAAATTAACAAAAACAAGTGATTATTTCCCTCCAATCCCATCTAAACATTGTTAACCTGACAAAGAATCCCTTGGCAAAGGGTTAAAGGTTAATCAAGCCTACTCAATATGGAAAGGACAGCCAGAGTTTTAGTAGTTTGGCTGGAGTTTTAGGGTATTATTCTCTATAGTTTGAATTTTCGCATAATAGTTTGAGTTCATCAGCTAAAGACAGTTGCAATAGACTGTTGCTATCGCAGTCACGTCTTTATAATGAGAATATTGTCGCAGTCGTTACTTTACAATGGAAATATTGTCACAGCCGCAATTTAAAAAATTGTCACAGACGCAACTTTACAATAAGAATGTTGTCACAGTCGCAAATTTGCTATGGGAATCCACTGTTTGAGAATTCAACAGTTAAATTCGGAGTTTAGAAAATTGCCCCTTAACCCCTTAGTGTGTCCACTTTACAAAGACATTTACCCAGATGACTTCATTAACCTTTAATGTACAGTCTTGAAGGTAAAAAAGAAGTTGCATTTTACCCTAGGCTCTCCTTATTCTGCATTAGAGTAATACAGACAATGAAAGCTCCCTATTTGGATACGCAGTACTTGCAGAAATTCTTTACTTGAGGTTCAATTTCCAATTTTCATTTTGCTGATTGAAACAATCTGCTGATGGGTAAACCCCCCTCACGCACTTTGGATGTTATTAATGGAACATTACATCACACATATTCGTATGTATGGTATCTTTTGGAATTTTTGGAATTATCTTTGCTGCAATTCGAGTCGCATCTCCAAAATAGTTGCAAATTAGCTTCTCATTATTGACTAAAAGGCGAATAGTCTTGTTGAACAGGTGGATGCGCTGTGTAGCAAAGTCAATCAGATAGAAGTAGAATGAGGAGCCCTGCCATTAGTCCCCCAATTCGCCATTCTGAGGTGGCGAAGTCAAATGGGTGAATTCGGAACAGTACACCTAAGTCGCATTCGCTCCTTTGACACACTCGGCCACAAAGTCAATAGTAGAAGTACCTGTGCACACGCATGCGCAGTAATGCAAAGTACTCCATAAGATCGTGACTATCGTGGCCGCCAAAATTGGTTGAGTATTCGGCTCAATAAGCAAACATGAAGATGTGACAGATAAATGCAAATTTAGAGCTTAATGTAACTATTCATCCTTTAGTCAGTCACGTCTAAAATGTTTAGTTATATACGCTCATATTAGATATTTTCCTTTTTTGTGTTGTTGATGCCCATTAAACCAAATCAATAGGTGAAGTAAACATTCTGACACACATTAAACAGAGTAAATAAATTATACAATGGATTGCATATCTAGATCAGTAATTTATATTATAACACCTCAAACAGAAAAAAATACCGTGGGAACATCCCAAGGGCTTTATTATTGCACTGAAAGCAGGTCTGATCAACCAAACACTGCAATAATAATCAAAAATAAATGATTGGCTCATTTTCTCCCATCATATCTCCTAGAAATGCTGAACCGTGAACGATCGGGTCACATGAGCCCTTCTCAGACCACAGAAGGAGTCACACAGGACTCCCTCCTTGGTAAGTGCTGAATTTTCCCACTGGTTGAAAAACGCTGGTATAGAGGGTCCCTTGTAGAACTGAGTGGTAATTTCCCTTTGTAAAAATGGAGATGATTTGCTCTGTGTGTACAACTCAAACGTAGAGTAGATTTAAATGTTTCCACCACCATGTTTCACTGCTGGTCCGATACACCGGAGGTATCAATCTCTCTTCTCTTTGTCTCCTCATATAAACTGTTCTGTTAGTGCCATAAATCTCTGATATGAATAACTCAGTAAATAGGAATTCTTCTTCCACTGACCCACTTCTGTCTCTTCCTGAGAAGTGGTTTAGATACTGTGTCTCGCCCACTGAGAATATTACCCACTAGTCTTTTTTTTTTGCTGATTGGAGTCTCTTGTTCTTTATTCAGCACATTCAGAATCTGGGGTAAGTTGCTGTTCTTTCTGTAAGTGAACCAAACTTTATGTATTGGTCATCTGATAGCTCGGTCAGTTATGGTTTGCATGACTGTACTTGTAATGCTTGTAATGCCACATATCCTGTTTTGGCAAAGCATTTTAGAGTGTTCAGTCTTGTCATGATTAAGGGATAAGAATCTGACCTAATGACAAAAAGGCTCAGCAGATCAGTAATGCACCAGCTGGGGCATGGGGTGGCAGAATTTTTCTCACTGGGTTCATCAAGAGAGACTTAATCTGGCCATTAACGGGTTTACCTTTAGGTTTTGAGTTCTGCTCTGCATTCAATCCCCAGTAGACAAAGCTTTATCCTATTACAGGAGCTAAATTAACCAAACCATCCCCTATGGGCTTCTCACTCCTGGCAGAAACATGGATTATGGGTGCTGAAGGACATGCACTCTCTGCTAATTCCTGCAGGACAACAGCCTTATAAAACCTTCCGTTTTAGTTCATTTCAAAGACCTTTATTACATTTTTATAGGTTAGAAACAAAACTTGCTAAATCTCTATCATCTACCAAACATAGAAGCGGTCTATCACTTCATATATATATATTTAGACTTCTGGCAGTGTCTCCCATTCCTTCTATTAAGCCAAGATTTTTAATTAATGTTTCAGTTTAATAAATTGCCACACATTATTTCAACTATGACACATGCTATTAATAAAAAGGACAATAAATATGATCAGAAAAAAGCAAATTTCAAATATCTGTCAGATTATCATAATTTACAATCCCGCAGAAAAATTATCATTATGCTCAACCTTCTGAGAACGTTTTTGTTGATTCAACAGAAGTAATTTCTTTCCTGTTCAGTTGAGGGCCAAGCAACTCAATGCTTGGTCTGTATTACAATGGATTATCTATGGTACCAAGCTTTGTCTGTAATACAGTGGAGTATCTATGGTACCGAGCTTGGCCTTTATTACAGTGGAGTATCTATGGTACCTAGCTTGGCCTTTATTACAGTGGAGTATCTATGGTACGGAGCTTGGCATGTATTACAGTGGAGTATCTATGGTACCAAGCTTGGCCTGTATTACAGTGGAGTATCTATAGTACCGAGCTTGGCCTTTATTACAGTGGAGTATCTATGGTACCGAGCTTGGTCTGTATTACAGTGGAGTATCTATGGTACCGAGCTTGGCCTGTATTACAGTAGAGTATCTATGGTACTGAGCTTAGTCTGTATTACAGTGGAGTATCTATGGAACCGAGCTTGGCCTGTATTACTGTGGAGTATCTATGGTACCAAGCTTGGTCTGTATTACAGTAGAGTATCTATGGTACTGAGCTTAGTCTGTATTACAGTGCAGGATCTATGGAACCGAGCTTGGCCTGTATTACTATGGAGTATCTATGGTACCGAGCTTGGTCTGTATTACAGTGGAGTATCGATGGTACCGAGCTTAGTCTGTATTACAGTGGAGTATCGATGGTACTGAGCTTGATTTGTATTACAATGGAGTATCTATGGTACCAAGCTTGGTCTGCATTACAATGTCATATCTACAGTACCGAGCTTTGTCTGTATTACAATGACATACAGTATCTATGGTACCGAGCTTTGTCTGTATTACAATGACACATCTGGGGTACTGAGCCAAGCAACTCAATGCTTGGTTTTTATTCTATATAACAATGACATATCTGGTACCAAGCAAGCTGATCCAAATGGAGAATTATTTATTCTTTTTTTTTTTTTGTGTTACTGCTTCTTTAAGAAATGGCGTACAAAGCTGACAGTCATATTTGTATGCTCAGAATTCACAAATATTAGTTCAAATCGTCATTGGTCTGTTAAACCATAACAACCAATCAGAAATTAGCTTCAACCATTCTACTGTAGCTGGAACAAAATGTCTGCCTAGCTGCTGTGGGATTTTACACCGGTTCCCATTCTCATTTATTTAACCCCCCCAGGTATTCTTTACCATAATGATTCACCAAAATATTTACACCTAAAATCTTGCACCTAAATTCCACTTTTCAGCAAAGTGTCAGAAAAAAAGACATTTCTTCATTCACTGTTTGGATTTAACAGCATTTTTCACTGCATTAAACACAAAGTCAGCTTGACTGTCATTGTGACTCGCTCAATCACCGTAGGAGAAGTTTGTCCAGATAACAGCTTGACTCTCTGACAGCTTTATATCACCTTCCCTGGTAATTGGCAAATCGTTGTACTTAATTAATATTCATGGGAAGTCTAGGATAGCAGGCATTAAACTCTTTAATGGTTATGTACCTTTCACATACTTCTGGCTTCTAATAAATAATGCTAGCAGTTTAGTGGCTTATTACGTAGACCGACCACAAATCTGCACAACGGATGCAATTTCTCCCTGTATGCAAGAGAACCTTAGACTGCGCACAGCGGAGAACGTCAGACCCGAATAACGACCTATGGAATACTGGAATGGGAGAAATTGATTACATTATCCAATTATAGGATATAAAAGTCCCGTGTGCTGCAGAGAGGTGACGCAATGTTGTGCTGTAGAGTTAGTTTGTGTGTGGGGGCGTTAAACTAGATGTAAATTGATTTAGGGAAACTAGAGGAATAGTCAGATGCTTCTCAAATTAAATGTGAATATGTAAAATACCCTGAAATAAAAGAGCAGTCAGTTTGGGAGCCAATCAAGTACAATGTGGGCAGGAATATTGCCACTCTACAAGTCGCTGGTAAGATTTCACCTTAAATATTGTGTTTAGTTTTGGAGATACTGGTGCACTGGAGAGAACACACCATACAACTCAGTCCCTTCTACTCAAGCAGACCCCTGTCTAGACAACTGTATCACATTACCATCAGTACCTTCTATTTTATGGTTGGTGTTCCTGATTTACAGGGGTCAGCGCCAATGGGAAATGTCAAAGTAAAATACAACTGGTGAAATCAGGGGAAGACTATAAGCGATCAAGGCTCACTGATGAGAACTCCAATCCATGAAGGTTTTGATGGCAGATACCCCAGGTTTTCTGTAGTCCATGCCTTAATGGGTCAGAGCAATACAGTATTAGGCAGTGGATACATTTATTGTTATGAGTGAATGGTGTACATTAAATACCCTTCGTTTGAAATTTTCATTTTCCATGTTCACATAACGGAATCTATATCTCAAAATGACATTCAGCATCACAAGAGACAAGGAACGTGATTGTCAAATAGTCAGTTGTATGTTTTCTTTAATAAGAGGTCACATTAACATTTGTAGAAGGTAGTCCCATCTCATAAAACTGTACTTTGCCCTGTGGCTACTATTTGCTATTTAACAGAGCTATTGAACAGCAGATCCAGACTGCAGGCTGACAGCATATTAAATTTATCAGGAATTGTTCAACATGTATCTGCTAATGTAATCTAGGAATAAGGTATGGAAATGAAATTATTAGTAATATGAACATATTTACTAACTCAATGGCATGGTGCATGATTTAACTTTTCATTAAAATTAATGTGTGTGTAATCCCTAATAATCTGTACATCCACTTACTCTGTATAGCACCAGGGAGTATATTGGCTCTGTATAATTAATAGTATTATATTAATTATGAATTTATATATTATATAGTACATATATATTATAATATATTAAATTAATATTATATTAAATAATAGAAAAAAAACAGAGGCAAGTGCTGTTTCTACTTTTTGTTTGTAATATTATTTTATACTGTGTATGCGCTCCTTACTCTGTACAGTGCTGTGGGAGATGTTGGCGCTATACGCATACATGTTTCATACAATGATTTTCCATTTCGTTTTTTTGTTCTAAAAAGATATATTAGCAATATATTTGCTTTTGCGCATGTTTGTTCAGACAAGCCACCATCCTCTTTATTACCTGAGCAGCGAGCCCCTTGCACATCTATAAAGCACTCCCTTTTCTCTGTTGGATTTTAAGTGCTGTTAAAGTTAAAGGCTCCTGTCTAATTTAAAGCAGACCACTAATGGAATGTACGAAGGTAATTGGTGATTTAGTTGTTTCCCACTTTTGCAGGGTCTAATGAAAGGAAAAATCAATAAGCAATAAAGATGTGAACAAGAAAAATCTAAATCTAAATTGCTTTGATTGAATTTCTACCCCATCGTTTAACTCCTACAGATCTGTGGCTCATTACTGAATATGTTTGTTTACTCAAAATACAGTAAAATTAATGGAAATGAAGGAAAAACCTATATTTGTATGTGAAGCAACTTGTTCATTTCTGGACATTCATTAGAACTCATGGAGGGAGTTTAACTATTTATTGTTCCTGGGGGAGGAATAAATCTTAACCCATTGGTTGCCTAAAGAATGAGCTTCAGCTATGCCTGCGTTTAGGGAATGTAACTTTATTCTGGGTCTGGGAGAGCTTGTAAAGCAGTGTACAGCGGTGCAGTGGGTACGGGGGTACACTTGGTCCAGAGATGCAGTGGGTACAAGGGTGCAGCAGATACAGAGGTACACTGGGTACAGAGGTTGACTGATACAGGGATGCAGAGGGTACAGGGGTGCACTGGGTACAGGAGTGCAGTGGGTATAGGGGTACAGTGGGTCAGGAGTACAGTGGGTGTAGTGGGTCAGGAGTACAGTGAATGCAGTGGGTACAGGGGTACAGTGGGTCAGGAGTACAGTGGGTGTAGTGGGTCAGGGGTACAGTGAGTGCAGTGGGTACAGGGGTACAGTGGGTCAGGAGTACAGTGGGTATTGCTCTTAGGGGGGCAGCCACCTCAACAAATCAGAGGGCACCAGCTAGACAGACTACATTGGATCCTGGATAATATATAATGCAACTGGTACTCCACACTGAGCAGTGTAACTGGGAATTTTACAGCTTATCTGGGATGGGGGGACTGAGATTTCCGACACACACCCTGACACTTATTTAAATAACTAATTTGTCTCGGTGACATCAATGCCCCTTCTCACTCAGTTAGGTAACAGATGTTCCCCACATGGTTAAAATCACAGCACATCGATACGAATAAGCCCTTGCATATCTTTAATCATTTGTCTTCACATTGTTTCTCTTGTTTCGCCAAATCATAAACTTTCCCAGCGGCTGCTCCGTATCAATAATTCATCAAACCTTCTAACATCCTCTGCTGCTTTTGTGGAAACTTATTGATGTTGCAGCCGATTTCCCATTACCGTGCAGAACATACGCTAAAACGGCTAAGGGGCTCTTTTTCCACTTGAAAACGGCTTTGAAAGGCAGCTCAGCAGACTGAACCCCGGGAACACAGATGTCACTTAGTACATCACTAACAGAGAGAGAGAGAATATGTGATTGTGATTGTTGTACAGTGCTTCCTGCATCTATAATTTCATTTTCTGAATTTTTCTTTACTGCTTTATAAGCTGAGGAGAGACCGGCCAGGGGAATCATAAACAATTTGGTTCTACAAAAACAATCTCATAGAGATTGGAAGCAATATGGGGAGATATCTATGTGACTTCCCTGTGACATCATAAGGAGACAAAGTTCATTTCTGTGATGTCATAGTTCACTTTGATTAGGTCATAGCTCATGTTATGGTTTTACAGTAGGATTGGTAACATGGTAACCATGTACGCTGCTTAAAACTTCCTAGTTCCAATTCCCTGCAGCACTGGGTATTAATTATCAGCCAATATGCGACTGCGACAGTAGCCATCCATTGGGTAGTGTGCGATCATTGTTAGCTGGTGAATTCAGACCTTTACACAACAATTTGTATTTTAGCCAATAACTCCCCCATTACTTTCTGGTTCATTTTTTGTATTGGATAGATTGCATATCTAAAGAAAGGAACTTAATCCATAAAACATCTATTTGTTTCAATCTGGGCAAATGTACATTACGATCTACTGCTACAGATAATTAATTAATTCTGTTTGTGATGCTGCCCTGTGTAATGGAATATGGAGGCCTAACTGAGGTGGCATCTGCAGAGCATTGCATTGTGGTCCTGGTTATACAGGAAAATAATATCTCTTTTATTATAGCTGTCCGTCCACGTACTGCAGCCTTAAGAACCAGTGTAGATTAATGTCACACAAGAACATTAATAAAATAATAAAAGGAGCTTTTACAAATGACTGATCAAAGTATCATTTCTAAGCCTAGAGTGGGAAGATAATTGCTTTAAAACCCATTGTTATTCTCAACTAAATGAAAAATACAGAATGAACAGAAAAGGCAGATTGGCTGTCACTCTAAGAGAAACTTATACAATTAACAAAAATAAATTAGTATGCGTGTTTGATCTCTCATCTCTTATACTCGGGAGATCCCTAGAGATGGTTGAGTAGAACTCACACTGTCTTGTTAGAAGTTAAGATTACAGAGGGTTAGTGCTGAGGATTGTGGGAAGTAACTGTGGTCTGGTTCAGTCTGGGATAGAGGATATGGGAGACTGGAAATACAGTCATGGGAACTGGGAGGAGAAAACAAAGGCAGAGCTACAGCTAAGAAGATCCAGACTTGGTTATTCTGGAATATAGAAGAGAAAGTGTAGAAAATCCACGGGGTTGGAAACTGAAGGCCTCATCCTGCAGCCTTAGAGAGAAGTTATCTTCTTATCCATAGACTGACCTTTAGCTTTTCTTCGCACTGCATAATGTTAACGGTTGAAATAGTGGAGACATTCATATCTGCAGGAATGGAGTGTGCGCTTCAGATTATGTGGTTCTTTGATGGCATTAGGAGACAAACCCATCATCCCAATATTCTAACTAGTTGGGCACCTCTGGTATCATCCTTGTCCTATGTGCAATCCTCATACTTTTTTCATGCATTAAATGTATTATAACATTTTCTTATATTAGGATTATCATTTTGAGAGAAATGATTTTTGGAACACTAATCACTAAACCACTTAAAGCAAGTCAGCACTGTACTGAAAAATTCTGATTTATATCATTGTGACTGCTTCAAATCTCTCTGTACATCAGTAATGCTGAATCTGTTAGGGAGACTGACCAATTTCACAGCAATATTTTCCCAGCGGCGGACACTGACAGTAATAATTACTGGTTAACATACCATAAACCTTTGACTAATATTTTCTGCAGATTATGCCTGAGTCTAAGGTCAGCTACAATTTATAGAAAAAAATGTCTTTAAGGTGCATAAAATACAGAAGAGTGACCTTTCCCTGTGGCTCGCTCTCCTAAATCACATTCTGGAATGTGGATGGTATCTTCTTTTTCAACTTCATCATTTCTCCCCAAACTTTGCTACTTTGTCATGTATAACCGTGTGTATCATATAGAAATGTATATTGTGTCACTGTGTATGTGGTTCTCTGACTCTGAGCTCCAACTACATAAATGTGTAGACTTAAAACTTAACCGGCTAAAACCCTGTTGAGTAACTAATGTGTCAGGGGAAGAGCTAAGCATTAATATCTATATAGCTAGACTCTTTCTGGTCTTTTAAAATTATTCTAAAGGGCGTAAATCATTTAAACAGATGTATGTGTGGCTACCACAGGTATTAATGGACTGTGAGTATCACAGTAGTAATGAACTGTGAAGCTGGTGGCCAATACAGGTAGTAATGTACTGGCGACGCTATTGGGTACCACAGTAGCTATGGACTGAAAAGTCTGGTGGGTATTACAGGTATTATTGGACTGGTAAAGCTGGTGGGCATTGCAGGTAGTATTGGACAGGTGAGGCTAGTGGGTACCACAGGTGGTAATGAACTGACAAGGCTGGTGGGTACCACAGTGCATGAATACTCCCTCCTCATTCATGACATCACTTTTATCCCAGTGAATAGGAGGTCTGTGTTCTTTGGGTTGGATCTTGTAGTTACTGGGCCATATTCTGAGATAAAAGTAGTAAAACACTCCTTACCAATGTGTCTAATTTGAATCTACTGGGTGATGTTCCATACATTGATCCATAGCTCTGGGTCTGCAGACAGCCAGAAAATGTCTTGTACTTACCCTTAAACAACACTAAATTGATTATTTAAGCTTTTCTACCAAACAACAGGCCACGCTTGGTCAAAACCTGTAGGATGTCATGTGAAAGAAGTTTGAAGCCTGGGATGGAAATGTGCATGGGAGATATAGTTCAGCTGGAGGATGCTTAGCATGACATCCATGCTGTCAACATCTGATGTGTTTCAGATAAGAAGCATGTTCCTCCAATAATACATTAGTATCAAGAAGCTGTTCGCTGCAGTCATAATAATGTGCTTCCTCGACAATTTCTCAACTATTTTACTCAAAATAAACACTGTCAAAATCAGTCAAAATCTCAGTCGAGTCTGAAGTGGAATCCAAAGCTTGTGACAAGCTGTCGTTTAGCTACGCTTGCTTTAAATCCCCACCTGCGAATGCTGCTATCGCGTGTATTCCATTTGGCTTTGTCAAGTTACGGAGGCCAAAGAAAAGAAGGAGTAGAATTGACTTTTATTTGTAATGTAAGATTGATAGAGAAATAAAGAGAAGGGGACAGACAGCGTACCCTTGGATTGGCACTAAGCAGGACAAATTAATAGTCTCATTCAATTTTCATCTGTCTTTGGAACCGTAACGAGCCAATTTATCAGCGTGACAAAAGATGTATATGTCCAGTAAATTTATATAAAAAAGAGTTTCTGTATCACATCCCACCTTGTCCTGGGGTATTAAATAAATGATGTCAGAATTTAAGAAGATGATGTAAAGGTTCCCACTTCTTGGAACTGGCTGACAATGGCAACGATTAAAGAAACCCACCATTTTACTGTATTTTTCACACAATAAGGGGCAGTGGATCAGTAGAACCCTTAAAATATTTTATGCAATTAGAAGAAAAAAAATGATACCATGTAAATGATTCTCATGGTCCAGAAAATTTGGTAACAGGTGCAGAGTAGTTGGCTCCACCTTCATCCCTCTCAAGGAACATTTAGCAGCAAGCGCAGAAAGTTTATATACAACATTGGCAAATGCATCATGGGAAAAGTGTAGACATTTGTCTACTGGTATCATTAGGACATGTTTTTCCCATGATTGATTTTCCCATTGGAGGGATGGCAAGGGGGTGGAGCCAACTGAATATGTAATTTCTAGGGAAACGCTAATTCTCTTATATGACTGATGAAACCCAGCTCTAGCTCCTAAAAGGCCTTCAGTGACCTGTGCAATAAATATGCCCAGAAATCCTTGTAGGTGGAGCTCCTTTAATAAAATCTACAGCACAGCTCTCTCATTGACTAGTAGGAGTGGAATTACCTTTCCCAATTGACCAACAAGGATGCTTAGCTGGAGATGCAGCTCTGTGTAACTGATACATTTCTTATAGCATTCTGGTACTAAAAGGAACAGTCCAGCCCAATTAATAAAAAGTAATGTGTGTTGTAAATGCATAATAATTTTTTTTCTACAGTAATATACTTAGTCTGTCTTTTATGCGAGCAAAATTGTGCCTCCTGTGTACACAGCACTTCTGTGTTTTCTTCATAGTCGGAGGATGCAGCATTCTTTTGCCACTAACATAATGATTTCTCAGGAAGGTCAAAATTAATAGTTAATGAATTACCATGGGCAATTACAATAGTTACAGTTAGTGGTGTATGCTGTCAGTAGCAATAGCGCGCTGATACTGGGCATGAGAGAGAGAGACCAAATCCATATAAAACAAAAGTCAATATTTCAGCCCTTTCTTTAACAATTGCTAGTGATGGGTTAACTACAGCTTTAATTATAAAAAAAAAAAAGGCAAATGACAGTTTAAAGGTTCTGATTGGTTATTTAGCATTATCCAGCCTGTCAGTCAGTTCCTTAACTTAAGATTCCAAAATGAACTGAAGAGGAAGTGGCTGAGAGAGGGAAGGAGCCTCAGCACCCAACTGGCCCTAAATTGTGAAGGATGGAAATGAATAAATAATATATACTTCATAAAGCATTTATTTAACTTTTAGTCAACAAAGCCAAACAGACTGGCAAATAACTGTTGATGACTAAACTGTTCCTGTAAGTTTATGGCTTTAGGACTAAGGCACACGTTTCTGCTTGGACCAAGAATTGGTTCAGTGATAGAGAAGAAAGAGTGGTTGTAAATGGTTTATATTCCAATTAGATTAAATTAGTGAGTAGAGTACCACAGGGGTCAGTTCTGGGTCCGATTGTCATTAATCTTTGTATAAATGACATTGTAGATTGTCTGGGAAGTAAACTGTCTATATTTGCAGGTGGTGCTAAGTTATGTCAGGTTACTAAATGAGATGTGGAATTCTGCCTACTAGAGAAGAAAATGGAAGTCATGAGAAACTGGGCAGATAATCCCAGGTAAGGCTCATTGTTAAATGTTAAGGGGGGGAATTCACCAAAGTGCGAAGTAAGGTGCAGATCCTTAGCCTCCCTTCACACTGACTGTTATGCGCTCGCTGATGTCCTGCACGCGGACATCAGCGAACGCATTAGAGGGATTCCAGTCTCGGCGAGAGCACTTGAGTCGCCTTGCCGAGACTGGAATCCCTTTAAAGCGTTCGCTGATGTCCGCGTGGAGGACATCAGCAAACGCATAATAGTCAGTGTGAAGGGAGGCGAAGGATCCACACCTTACTTCACACTTTGGTGAATTCCCCCCTAAATGTCTGGGTGTCACTACAGAGATATTACGATGATAAACACTCAGGGGGTTATTCATCAAAGTCAAAATTTGCCTTGCATAGTGACTCCGCATCTGTTCACGTCAATACGACTAGGAAGTCGTGAATTCAGTTCTCCTTATTCGTGAAGCAGCGAAGAGTGACAGACGCGGTCGCATGTGTTGTGCATCATAGTCAATAGTAGGATGAGGAGTCATGTGGAGTGAGAATTCCTCCAGTGAAGGGCAGTGACGTCAGTCTCATCACATCCCACTAACTGTACTGTATATGAGTGAAAAATACTTATTTGTTATATATCACTTTGTGCCTAGTTCATGTTTAATAGTAGACTAATTTAGTCGCAGTTGCCATTATTACTTTTGAATGAATTATTGCCTTACGCAACACTAGAGCCCTGCCATCAACCCCTTCAATTCGCCACTCTTTGGTGGCAAAGGCAAACAGGTGAATTCAGAGCTTCTAGAACATGGCGAGGTGTAATGTCCCCTTCCAGACAAGTTGCCTGTTCCCTTGTTTCTGTGCTTTCACCCAGTGAGACGTCTTAACATGATTAAAATCAATAAATCACCAGGTCCAGACAATATACACCCTAGGGTC
>WMED01006211.1:0-18689 GCA_019650415.1 Pipa parva | reverse complement strand
TATATATATATATATATATATCTCTGTATGTATTTCTATATTATTTTAACATGCTGCTAGGTTACACAGAACTAAACAATTTACCAATACAATTAAGATACAGTCATATGATTAGTGTTAAAATAAAGCAAGCAAAATAAATTACAAGCATAGAATTATGAAGTTATATACTGTATAAGTGCAGGCAGTGACTGCAACAATAGGCTGGAGGTCCATGCACCTGTAAGGGGGTAAGGAAAATGTGTTGGCCCTTACCAGTTTAATTTGGGAAGTGTATCAGGGATCTGTGGATTTGAGTAATGTTACCAAAGGTTGAGTGGTAGATCAGTGCCATCTAGTGATGGATAGGTGGGAGGGCTCATCAGGGAATATGGTAATCATTTCCAGTTTGGGAGGAGGAGTAGTACCCTAGAGAGAGGAGATAAAATGCCCCTAGAACAGGAAGTGGTGTGGTTAGCTCCAATGGGAGGGAGTGGGAGCTATGTAGTGCCAATGTGAGTGTCAAAAAGAGAGTAGAGGCCTTCCCCAGAAGAGTTACTGGATGGAGAAGTGAGAACTAAAAGGATAACCCCTGTAGCCGGGTGGGGAAAGACACAGTCCGCAAACTGTAATATTGAAAGTAATTGAACTGATTATTGCAAATAAATCTTTGGAACCTGTCTGGAGCAAATAAAGAGGATTAGTTGGATGCAATCCCATAAATCTGGACATTGATTCATTTACTTGTTACTTGGGCTTAAGTGGAGAAAGGAGCCAAGTTTGATACAGAATTGCAACCAGAGGCACTCAATGAATACACAGGTATTAATGTGACAGTGGGTACACATATCCTTATCTCTTTTTCTGTAATTGGGAGGGATAGGGGGAGAGGTTAAGAGGCCATGGTAGAGGAAGCAAAGATTTATTGCACCCCCTATTCCCTACCCCTTTACACACCATAGAGCTTACAATTTAAATCTGAGGGTGACTTGTATGCACAGAGAGGAGGGTAATAAGTGCAATAAACAAAGTGCTAGGTCATTAGTTTTTGCCAATATTAAGCACAAATAGCTACTGTATTTAACCATAAAGTAAGTGAATAAAAACTTGAAAACAAATGCTAGTGCTCTAAGATATAAGATTTAAGTTTAGTTTTAAGAATATTGAAAGACTATTCTTTGTGGAGACAGACAGGTAAATAATTCCAGAAATAAGTGACAGAATAAGAGGAAAGATCAGAACTGATGAGTTGTGTACACAACTGAAGAGCTGTATGGAGGTGCAACTTATGGAGGTGCAACTTAGAGGTTTCTTTTTTCATTTTTACCCCATCTTTTAGTTTATACAAATAGTAAACTGTCCATTACAAGCTAAACAATCCAACATCAAACATTAAAAAAAAAACACTAACAAATGCAATACAGGTCCCACATGACTCACCATTACACTTTAGCTGTAAATTTGAAGACAGAGTTGCATATCTGTTATGGAAACCTGTAAGCACCCCCGTTGGCTGGATAAGCTACTACCAAAGTAAAACTAGAGAATGAATTAAGCAATAAAACATGATTAATAAATATCTATAAAATTTTTTTAACCTATACAATCAAGGTCATAATAGTAGACAACCCCCATCTTCTTATTAAAACTATGCAGAATATGTTGATAAGAAGTTGATTTTGTCTTTTTCTTTGTATTTTTTTAATAAAGACTTGTATTGCCAACATATATACGTATAACCGATCAGACTGGAAATACTGATAGAAAAAAGTTTTCTCTTATTTCACATGAGCAACCGTTATTAATTAGGAGGCACATAGAGTAGGCATATGGGGAAGGGGAATCGGTTTACATAGAGATGATATGGATGATTTCATATAGGCTGATTTACATGCAGCTGTACATACTACGCATAACAAGACATATTCATATAAACTCAGTGTAGCTGTAGAGGATAAAAGTCATTAACTGATAAATTTGATACATTAAATGTCATTAACTGATAAATTTGTATATCTAACTATTATTATGCCAAATTTTAACCTGCCGCTTTATTTTGTAAAATAGTGTAGGGACAGATGTAGCAAGACTTGTCATATTGATGTGCTTTTTGACTCCTGATTTATTGTTATGATTGTTATGATCGAGACCACTTCCTTGAATTACTCTGGAAAACAACTCTATTCTGTTTACCCTCATCTGTATACAGTATTGTGCATAAGTTTTAGGCAGGATTGGGAAAAAAATGCAAAGTATAAATGCTTTTAAAAATAGAAGTGTGTTTTTTGTCAAATAACAAAATGCAAAGTGACTGAACAAACAGATAAATCCAAATCAACATTTGGTACGATGACTCTTTGCTTTTGGAAGTTGAAACATATGGCCTTACTGATTAAAGGATAAATTCACCTGCCAAATTCATCTTGTTACAGTTCGAGTCGCATCCCCAAAATAGAAGTGAATTTACTTCTCCTTATAGATGAGCATCTGCGGGGGGCAAGAGGGGGCCATCAGGCCAGGAAATGGAGTATGTTGGGAGTAGTTCTAACCTCCCAATGTGCCAGTCTGTCCTGCCCTATCTGCCTAATAGTTGCCCATTTAGCTCTCCGCTTGGATTTTCTCCTGCAGATGCCCATGAAAGGCAGATCTGTATCTAGCATGCAATACCATCAGGCAGGCGTCTCATTGACTGAATTTATTCTGTAGCATGGCACCTTCTTTGATATGTATTCAGTGCCCTGATCTTAAAATTATTAAGTTGGTCTTGGTTTACATGAAGAGATAGAAGGATTTAAGCAAGCCTATATCCCACAGATGTGGTATGATTATATGTATGTGGTTAGTTTTCCAAGTTGGAAAAACCTCCCTGCTAAGTTCCTTCAAATACTGTGTGCATACATACCTTGAAGAATTGATGCTGTTTTGAAGGAAAATGTGGGAATACAAAACAGAAATCTGATTGAGATTTCTGTACTAGTTATTCATCTTGTGTTACATTAATTGATCAAAATAAACTAACATTTTTATTGTTGAAAGCATTCTTACTGTGCAGAGTACTGTAAGTCTGCAGTAATATACTTGTGTTAAATAATAAATTGATGTAACTTTGAGTTCAATAGCTATGTTGGTAATTACAATTACAACTTTTAAGGCACTTGGGCCCCTTCATCTAGTGGATTTCAAAAAATGTTAAGATAGAATTGCATTTACTTACAACAGTAAAGTGTATGCAACTCCTAGAAATGTAAAATAAGCAAACTTAGTAATTCAGGTATGGAATCAAACAATTACAACTAATTAGTGGCCAAAGTAAATCAAACAGGAGGTACAAGGTGTGAAAATGAGCCATTAGGTATGTTAAGCGCAGATGTCTTTTTCCTTGGATACTAAGCATAATAAATAACTGAAGTCACAGAATGTTTTTCTTTACTAATAATTGCACCTGAAACCCAGGCAACAGTTCAGCAAACACAAAGTTCATGCAGCGCTAATAATAAATCAAATCTCTCTGTCAAAAATGATTAAACTCTGTCCACTTTGCACTCCGATGCTGCTTCTCCCAAAAGATGAAGTTCTCTCAAAGACTTCTATATATCAGCAATGATTCCTAAAAGGTGGAGAGAGCGCAAACAAAGTGCACTAATAGTACTTTACCAAAATATGAAAAAATGTGTGCAATGAATAACTGCCACCGAATGAATGCAACTAAGAGAGATTCACCTGTCCTAATTCATCCACTTGTTTCTGGGTGTTACACATTTGTTTCAAACACTGCAACTCTCCCTTAGTTGCATTCATTCGGTGGCAGTTATTCATTGCACACATTTTTTCATATTTTGGTAAAGTACTATTAGTGCACTTTGTTTGCACTCTCTCCACCTTTTAAGAATCATTGCTGATATATAACAGTTCAGCAAAGTTTTGAATTTCTCCAGTTTAAACTTAAAGACTTTCCTCTTGTTTTTACTTGTAAAGTTCCCTTTTAAAAATACTGAACATCTGGATTAACTGAGTACACTCCATGGGGGGTAATTCAGGAAAGTGCGAACTTACCTGGCGAGCCTTCGATTCACCACGTCATGCGAGGCAACTTGAGTGGTCGCAAAGTGAGTCAAAGTACCTTTAAAGCATTTGCTGATCTCTGCGTGCCGGAGAGCAGGGAGCGCATACTAGTCTCGTCGATGTGAATCGAAGGCTCACCAGGTAAGTTTGCACTTTCCTGAATTACCCCATATTTGGTGCACAGTTATAGCAGCTGCAAATTTTGTACTCATCGACTCAGCTGGGTGCTGTATAAATCTAATGCTCTGGGTCTGGAATATCAGCCAATAACTTATTTGTCATTTTCATACCTTTATCAATCTGTACTTTAAATTGAAATTTCAATTGTACAGGGTGTATATGCTTTACATTAGAGGTGTATATGCTTTACATGCCATCTAGTGGTCAAATACACACCTCAGATGACAGGTTATCATATTACAGTATGACAATATTTCAGACAACTACAGAAATATGGGTAATTTCATTTAGGACCTTTAGAGGGAATACAGTAAATAGTGCTTTCTTTAGAGGGAAAGTGTTCAGTTCTCAGGGTCTCCACCATCTGGTAGCAGACTTCATCTTCTCAGGCATAGACAGTAGCTACTGTTATATTTTACTTCAGAAGTGAAAGATAGCCTTAGCTAGCTGGGAAGTTTGCCCCAACAAGAATTGGCAGTGGGTTAGTCACCCAACGTGTCAGGTCTCATACAGACACCTAGTATAGGGATTCAAGGGGGTTATTCACTAAGGTGCAAATTTGACTGTTGAATTCTCAAACAGTGGATTCCCATAGCAAATCCACAACCGTGACAATTCCCCCATTGTTGTGACTGTGACAATTTTTAAAATTGTTACTGCGGCAATTTTCCATAGTAAAGTCGTGACTGCGACAATATTCTCATTTTAAAGATGAGACTGCGACAGTAGCAGGCTATTGCTACTGTCTTTAGCTGGTGAATTCTCACCTATACTCAACAATTCGAACTTTAGTAAATAACCCCTTCAGTATGAGGGAATAGGGCAAAAGAGGATTTCAAGGAAGAAGTCTGATTGCGAGTTCCCCATGGAGAGAGGTGCATCCTCTAGCACTGTCTGCACTGGAGCATTGATTGAAAGGATATCAGAGTCTCCAGACTCAGTGAACCAAGGTCCCAAAGGACTCATTTAAAGGGTACCTACCACAAACTCACTGCAGCTTATGTAAGTCACTAAAGTTCTATAGTCCCCGTTAAACTGAAACAAGAAGTAGTGCCCACAATAATTGACTTTCTGAACCAGTCATTTATTGTGTGATCTTATAATTGTCTGTATACTTAAAGGAGGAATATTCTGTATATAATCAGTGTCTGTCTGACCACATGAAATATTACTGTCGATCAACAATTGGTATCAATTGCCTGTTTGTCACCTGCTGCATTGCTGCCTAAATAAAAGTTTATTGTGATTAAAGCAAGAATTACTGGCTCCCTCATTATGTTGGTACTAAGGAGTGTTATCATACCCTTCTGTGTCCCTGCGTGTAGTTCTGTTTGACACCTCTCCCACCTGTAAGCCAGGCCCATTACCTGAGGTTCTCATCTGAGCTGCTGGGCATAGCACACTTTATTAAGGGTTAGTCCTGATACCCCTGAGTGTGTGGGCTAAATTACTAATTTCCAATTCCTGAGAAAATTTCACACACATCTAGCCTGCTGTCCCACAACATCTGTCCCAGTTGTCATTACACATCTTTTTTTATGACCTCTTCCTTAATCAAAATTAAACTTGTCTAGCTCACTCACCATAAAAACTCCACATCTCGTTCTTTATCTTTTTCCCATGTCCGTCTCCCATTTTCCATCAACAGCTGGGCCCACACATCTCTTTTTATATCCTAGCGCTTGATGTGATTGCTTGTATGTTTAATATTTTATGGACTGCTCTAATCTCTAGCTCCTGTTTGACAATATCTCTGTTCTTAGCATCATGACCTTCTTTGTACCTCATTGGTCAGTGCATGTGCAGTCATTGACATACTTTCACATACTGTTTATCATGTAAGTTGCATTACTATCTGTAATAATTTGGGACACAGCTAATGGGGTGGCAATGTTTGACTGCCGTAACCACTACTATACTGATATGTACAAGCACCATGCTTTAACTAATGATTAAAGTAGTTCCCCTGGCACTATCTAGTCTATATTTCTGATAGCATTGAAAGTATCATTATGAAATTGTTACAAAATAATCATTGTAATTGCAATATAACTACTAGATACACAAAATGGGCACATTTTGGGCATGAGCAGATGTTTTTCATTTTAAGGCACCTTTTTCAAACCCTTAAAGTACAGTAAAAGCAAAACTTATTCTTTTCCCTTTGGAATTTTCATCTGGCATAAAAATGTAAATGTATTTTTACTAGATCAAAAATTGCATAGAAAAAAGAATGATAAAAAAATGAAAATAAAAAAAGTCTAGGTTAATTTTTTTAATTTAGATTTTTGCCCTGGAATTATTTGTTGTTTGTGAATTTTACCCTATTTTTTTAGATGTTATTACATTTCCATTTTGGTGCACATTTGTCCCAAATTTGTCCCTACAAAGTATCCACACAGCAGCAGTAAAACACAGTTAAAGTGTTAACTTTCTTTTAGCAACTGTAATGGAATATTATTCATATTTAGGTACTTGAAATCTAGGCAGCAGCAAGCAGTATATGCAATAAAAGAAACAACAACGCTTTGTGCCAAGGTTAGCAGATTCAAGAACAATGTCTAATATGAACAAAACATTCTGATATTTGCTGAAAAATAACAAGTTTATATCTTCTTCCTGAACTTTTTTTTTTTTAAATTTACCTGCTAGTTTTTATTAATCTTAACTTTAATAGTTACAATTAATGCAAAGTACAGATAGTGCTTGTTATTGTATATTTTTTGCTATAGAAACATAGCAGGTAATTATTGAAAAAACACAGTAAGTTCAGGGTTAACCTTAGCAAACCAAAACTATGAAAGAAAATGTATGGTCCGTAGAGTCTATTCACTATTAAACAATATAATTCCATTGACAACTCAATGAAAGGGAATACATAAATGCTCTGACTTTTCAGACAGGCCGCTAAAGTATCTGTCATATGTATTTATATCACTGATCGCTAAGGGTGTAACATTATGTATATATGGGAAAATGGTTTAATAAAGACTGTACTGTATACTAGTAACAGAAGCAGCTGTAATGTGACTTCTGTGGTGTTATGCAGCATGTAAGGAAAAACAAAACAAAACTCTAAATTGATTTAAACATCAGTTTAGGACATGAGCAGTCAACATTAACAAATACAGTTCATCAATGAATTTGCACAGAAGTACAATATGTTAAGGTTATAGGGTTTCTTGATACTATTCACTATATGAATGTCACTGTAACAAAATAAATCCAAATACTACCACTGCAGAAATTCAGGGGGTAATTCAGGAAAGAGCGAAGATACCTTGCGATGCTTCTCATCAGTCCTCCGAGACGGGTATGCGCTCCATGGTCTCCTGCAAGCCTAGATCAGTGAACAACAAATGAACGAAGACTTCGGCACTCCGAAATAAATAAAATCATCCAAAATTTATTGTAACAAAGTTAAAATCCAAGCGTCATGGTGGTAAGACAAAAGATAAAAGCACCCTCTCCTTTCTCTAGATCAGTGAATGCTTTAAAGGTACTTTGGTGAGGCAATTCGAGTGGTCGTGAGGTGAGCCGAAGTACCTTTAAAGTGTTCACTGATCTCCGCTTGCAGGAGACCAAGGAGCGCATACCCATCTCGGAGAACTGATGAGAAGCATTGCAAAGTAACTTCGCTCTTTCCTGAATTACCCCCTCAATCTCCTATAAGTGCATATTTATTCTGTTTGTATTGCAGTGTACCTACTCCAGCTCAGAGATGCTTTGGTAGGCCTCAGATTCCACAGCTTATATCTCCAACGCCTTTATCCCAGGTGAAATGGCAAAACAAGACAAGCCTTCTAGGAGCTATGCAAACACAATGGAGATTCTGCATCTATATAAGAAGATCTAGTTTGGGAAGTATTGAAAATACTTTGACGCTAGATTTTGCAGTATGTATAGGAGAGACTGAAATTGACATATGAGGTGATCTAGAAGAAGCTGTGACATGAGCTGCCGGTGCCCACAATTGAGAGATGAGACCTTGATAATGATATAAGGATCACTGTGATCAATACCAACTAAATGTAGAAAATGGAAAATGAAACAGTGATAAACATTCAAATAGGTAAATCTATATGATTTTATCAAGCTCACACAGTCAAATTCTTTATTCTCCTTTAAATGTTGGAAACATTGAAATATATTTAGAGTTTTGACTATATGGAACATGCAATTTTACAGCTAAGATCTGCTATGTGCAAATCATTAGGAATAATTTGAAAAATATCTGGCATTAATGTCAATTTTCATATTTTTTCATATTACTGGCAAAAAAGATGAGTTTCAGTCAAATTGCCAGTTAGCTAGTCAGTTAAAGTAGTTTGCCCTTTAGTTGGTATAAGTGAGGAGAAAGACCCTGCTACAATTAAGACTCTCTTTGAAGAGGACCTGTTTTAATTTTACACTTGTATTTAAAGAAAGCTTGAAATTTTACTGTTTTAAGGGCCATGTTTAAAACATTTGCAAAGGTTTTCAACTGTATAACCTATATTCGTTTTGTTATTTTCACCTATTTGAAAATCTGTTAAAAGTGAATTTTATTGCCTAAAAATGTTTGCCTACCTCAGGCTGACATTTACCAGTATTTCTTATGTATTTCCTATGAAGTTGTTACTTGGCCACAGTCAGAATCATTTACCTGTTGAAAAGGGTTATCAGAATGGATGTGACATGAAAAATAAACACAACTGAAAAACACTGCAAAATGTGCCACTTTCAACTGACTGATATTTACTGATACCAATTTTTCAACATTTAAAATTTGTTTTTCACCCTATATAGTTCAACATAATAGAAAAGTACTGAGTATCAGGAATATCTGTTGAATATCATGGCAAAACACAACACACATATTGAAAAGGTCAAAGCCCTTTAAATGTATTACTAATGGTGTTCCTGTGTTCATGCACAGAACCAATGGACCATATTTTCCAAGACAGTTGAAAATTTATTTAGTAATGGCTAGATGTTGTATTTCTTAGAGACTATGGGGGTAATTCAGGAAAGTGCGAACTCACCTTGCGATGCTTCTCATCAGCTTGCCGAGACAGGTATGCGCTCCCTGCACTCCTGTATGCGGAGATCAGCGAACGCTTTAAAGGTACTTCGGCTCGGCGACTCAAGTGGTCGCGAGGTGAGCTGAAGTACCTTTAAAGCGTTCGCTGATCTCCGCGTGCAGGAGAGCAGGGAGCGCGTACCAGTCTTGGCAAACTGACGCAAAGCATCGCAAGGTGAGTTTGCACTTTCCTGAATTTTCCCCACATCTCCAAATTGAATTTGCTAATGTGCAACATCCGCCCCTTTTTGTAGTGAATCAGTCATTGACATTCAAATTGTCACATACCGTGTTTCCCCAAAAATAAGACAGGTTTTTATATTAATTTTTGCTCCTAAAGACGCAGTAAGTCTTATTTTAGGGTGTGTCTTATTTTTGGGACACAGTACTGGTATGGTATATTTCTCGTACTTTACTGCAGTTAGGTCTTATCTTTGAGAGGTGTCTTATTTTTGGGAAATGGTTCTAGTACAGTATATTTCTCGTACTTTACTGCAGCTAGGTCTTATTTTCAGGGGATGTCCTATTTTCCGGAAACAGGGAAGTACTTTCAGAGTATAGTCAGGTGAATAGTAGCCATGGTGTACTGTACCAATTTTGGCATAAATAGGTGCACAAAGAGGCGTATATCTTTCTATAGAAATTTCTACATACTAGCAATATTCATTTATTGATAGAAGAAAGGATAATGTTACAATTTTGTCATATTTTGGTTGCCAGTATTTTCAATGGAGAATACATAATTGAATTTCTACATTCGTTTTAATAACAGACTGTTGATAGCTCATTATCACCTCTGCATAGAACTACTAGCAGAGTGCAGGTGTCTTACTCCTCAGCGCTCCTAGTAGGAAATCATCCTCAAGCGCTCCCCCTCAGCCTTGTATAATCCCCATAGGCATGCACAGGCTATTTCAATAGGGTGTGCCCCCAAAGAAAACATTCTTAAAGGTAAAGTTTTCCCTGTCCCCCTTCCATAATTCTTTTCATTCCCTACTGCCCCCTCTATGCTGCTTTCCTTACCACCTTTCCCATGGGCTACTTGCCCCACAACACCCCTTACTTACTAGTTACTATAACATTTATTTATATTGATAATAGTTATACAGTCATATTGTACCCTCTTTAAAAATATTCCATTTTGCACCAGTTAGTTTTAGGGGGTTATTGACATCACCTTTATCACATAAAGGTTTGAATTCGCCAACTAACAACAGTTGCACACTACCCAATAGATTGATACTGTTGCGACGTTACTATGGGAATATTGTCACGGTTGCGACTTTAATATCGTGGTGGATTTGATATGGGAATCCGCTGTTTGAAAATTCAGCAGTTCAATTCTCACTTTAGTCAATAACCCCCTTGGTCTCTTTGTTCCTGAAGGGTCTGTTTGTTTGCATGTGATCAGACTTCACATTATGTCTATTCAATACAGCTGCAGGTGCTCCCAGCATTCTAATCAGCACAGTTGATGATAAACTGTGAAATGTGTTACATTCATGCCTTATTAAATATATTTTTTAACATACATACATACATTATATACAATGGTTTCAGAAATTGTCAGTTGCAAACATGGACAACACAGAATATTTATGTATTTTATACATAATAATTCTCATAACTCAAATTAAGAGTGTTTAATGCTCCTTCAACAATACACCAAAATAGTAGAATTTCTTCTTTTTAAGGAGTATCCCACACAGGCAGTACAAATTGGATTAGATGGGTTGCCCTGCCATGAATTAAAATATAAGGCATAGGGGGTTACACGGGAAGCCATGACAAAGGCTATGGGCCAGGTTATATTAGTATAGCACACCAGAGAATTATTTTAGAGCTACTCCAGCCATTTGAAATAGTTACCCTGGAAATTAGATCTTCTTCCTAATCAAACTCCTTAGACAGCAGCTAGAGGAGGCCATGATCCAAAGTAAAAATCAAGAGGGTTACTGGCTAAAGTGTGAACGTGCCTGTCTAAGTTCATTTCCATCACTTCAGTTGGCTATGCTATGATTCGCTACTCCTTATTGACTAGACAGCAAAAGCCCATAGAAAATTTGTGACTGCGACAATATTCCCATAGTAGCAGTCTATTGTATAGTGTGCGACTGTCATTAACTGGCGAATTTGCAGGATATGGGGAAGAAGTGAATTAATTCCTTTATGACTATTTGCACTTTAGCCAATAACTCCCTAAAAAGTGTTGATATGGTTACCCTGGAAATTAGATCTTCTCCCTGATCAAACTCCCTAGACAGCAGCTTGAGGAGACCATGATCAAGGTAGCAATCCAAAGTAAAAATCAGAATGAAGCCAAGACAGGTGCAAAAAGGAAAGTGGTACTATAAAAAATGAACAAAAAAAGGGAAATGGAGAATGTGGGCCAGACAGGATAAATATGGTGGAAAACCTCCTGCACTGGAACCTCAAAAAGTTTAATTGGGGCCATGCTTTTGGAGGTGCAAAGTTTTCTCAGCATCTTGGTCCATAGTTGGAGTCTTGAGAGATTTAAAATGTGTTCCATAGTATTGCTCCACATCTACAGTATTAGTTCTGCTCTCCATAAAGCACTGAAGTAGAGTATCAGGTAAGATTAGGTGATGCCAGTTCCAACACTTGCTTCATTTTTTCACTCTGCTTTGTCATGAAGAGTGTTGTCTATAAGTTAGTGGGAGTGGTTGTGAGGAAGGACATGACGTATTGAGTGCTTCAGAGGTGGTGATAGGAACAGCAGTGACAGACTTTTGGACTGTCTACCCTTAGTGGGTGTGGGGAGAAGACAGCATCCTGCTTCCTAGCAGTCATATGGGTGAAACCACTGTCCCCACCACCAGTTCATACAGCAGGGGTTCCTTGGGCAACAGAGCCACATTTCTCTCTAACTTTACAAAACTTTTATTCATGATAATCTAAAAACTAAAATGGTTTGGACTGGTTCGTAATTTTTTTGAGCAGCATTTGGGAGATTTAGCCTTGGATTAGCAAAACTGAAATAATTGAAATTTATATGAATCTGAACCATTAATCCTAAAACATACATTTTTTTTCAATCTCAATTTTTACTTGTGGTTACAAGTTCAGCAGATCAATCCAACCAACATATAAAGAAAATGACACAGTATAGTATATGACATGAAGCATTTAATCACAATTGTATTATATATATATGTATATAAATAAATTTTACATTCTTTCAGTCTACAATGCATTTTATTAGTCAAGTTTCATTGATACTAGCTGGTACTGAATCTGTTCCATAGGTGCAGTACTTGATTTTAGGTCATAAAGCCATAAAATGGCTGCATTAATCTTTTCAGGGGTAGAAATTACATATGACTTTGGATAATTTATCAAGCCAACCTCACTAGTGAAGCCTAGAAGCCCTGCATTTAAATAAGTCTTTTATAGCCTCACCAATGTATTCTAATATGAAGTGACATCTCTGACATCAACAGTGTTACATTACTACAGCTATACAGTTGGTTATTCTAGTAGACTGTGTGTTTATTTACTCAGGACCACATTTTCGGTTACTGAAAACTGACAAAGGTAATTTTTGCAGGTCTACCGAAATGATAGAGGCAGTTTTACAGAAAGTGTTTTGTCTAAACATTAAGGTGGTTATTCATCAAAGTCCGAATTCGCCTTGGATAATGACTCCGCGTCTGTTCCTGTTAATACGATTAGGAAGTCGCAAATTCACTTCTCCTTATTCATGAAGTAGCAGACAGAGTCAGTTGCTGTTGCATGCCATTGCCGTTCCCATAATAAAGTCACAACTGTGACAATAGTCTCATTATAAAGATGCGACTGCAACAGTAGCAGCCTATTGCGACTGTCTTTGGCGAATTCGCACCTATATGCAACAATTCGGATTTTATTGAATAACCCCCATGGAGTGAGGAGAATTCCCCCAATGACGTCAGTCTCATCAAATCCCATTAACTGTATATAAGTGAAAAATACTTATTTTTATATGTCACCTTGTATCTAGTACATGTTTAATAGTAGACTAATTTAGTTGCAGTCGCCATTGTTACTTTTGAAGGAATAGTTGCCTTACACAACACTGGAGCCCTGCCATCAACCCCTCAATTCACCACTCTCTTTTTTGTGGCAAAGGCAAACAGGTGAATTCGGAGCAGTACACACTGCAGAATCCGCTCCTTCGACCGACTCCATCACATGCTGAATAGCCAAATTACCTGTGCAAGCGCACACAAATTGATGTGAAGGGCTCCGAAAGTCCGCGACTGGAGTAAGCGTCAGAATTGGTCGGGAATTCATCACATTGCAGAGATTGTTGAATAAACGGAGTTGGAGAAGTCATGAATAGAAGTGATTATGGGCATATACACGACTGTTCGGACTTTGATGAATAACCACCTAAGCTAAAGTGGCTAAAATGTAAACTTTGTTCTTTATTGACGAAACAGTGAATGTCCATAGAAAATATGCGACCATGACAATATTCCCATAATAAAGTCACAACCATGTCAGTAGCAGTCTATTGTATAGTATACGACCGTCATTAGCTGGCGAATTCGCCACATTGCAGGATATGGGGAAGAGGTGAATGAATTCCTTTACACGTCTATTCACATTTAGGCCAATTTAAAAGTGTTGTGAAATCAATTCACATGGAAAAAGTTAATAAATCACAATTAATTTAACAAAGACCAATTTAATTTTATGTTTTTTTTACTTTACTAATGCAGAGAATGTGGCAAAAATGCCTCCCTGAAGTAATAGAGATTGATTCAAATTTTGTTAGCAGACTTTTACCAAGACAAAGCACACTGCAGGCATTTTTTTCATAGAAATGTCTGACAGATATGGAGGCAGTTGCCAGTTGACTCTGCTTTTGCATTCTGCCACACAAAAAAAAGCATGTATAATAAAACATACAGTGGGCCTTGCCCTTAATGTGTTCTTTAAAGCCAAAGTACTAATTTGAAGTTCTTTGTGTTTTTTTATCAGTTTAATGTTTCATCTATTACATGATCAAATACCCATATACTGCCAACTCAATAAAACTAATGCATTTATTGTAAAATAAAAATTCTGTATGTTTTAGCTGAAATCTTGGAAGTACAAATTAAGTGTTCCTTTTGTATTAATGCATAAGGGATATTCTCAGTTTTTGCCAGAAGCTGATAATTTTCCAGCAGTCTGTCACATTCTTTATCTCGGTAATCTCTATGACTCTAAAGTTTACAAGTCTGATAATCCCTTACAATTAGTATTTAGAAAGAAACCTTTATAAATGGTCTGAAGTTTGTAGACTTATCTCATTGATAAATTCTTGTTCCATCAGATTCTTGTCTTATGAAAAGCTCTTTACAAGGCATCTTATCCTTGATTCTATATCAGCTAAGCCAGACCTAAAAATAATAACCCAAATGTAAGGCTTACAGAGAATATAAAAATCAATACACAAAGATTAACAGATTCCCAATATATTTTAACTCTAAAGCAGTGGTTTTCAACCTACCTGAATCCACGACCCCTGCGATGACGTCATCGTGCCAGTGTGCGCTTAGTGATGTCATAGCGTCACATGCTGACATTTGGCTGCGATGACACCATGCAGGCACCTGTATATAAAGGGACCTGCGCTCACTACTGGAGTTAGGTAGTGGAGCAGCATGTTCGGCAACCCCTGTGAAAGAGTCGTTTGACTCCCAAAGAGGTTGTGAGACTTGTGACCCACAGGTTGAAAACCGCTGCTCTAAAGGTTGTTTAGGTGTGGTAAAAAATTGGTAACTAATGGATAAAAAAAAGTTTTTAGGATACAATGAAAATCATTTTTTTTATTTTTGTGAAAGTTAAAAAAATTGTGTTTTACAGAACAGCAACAGTGTTATTTGTGGATAGACTAAATGAACTATACTTTTTATGCATGCTATTTGACTTCCAATGTGTTTTTCATTTTCTATAGTGAACTGAGCATATCTTATTGCCCCTTTTAACAGCTCCTTATATCAACAATGTAATAATATTGTGTAATTTAATACCTACAAGGTACAGCATGAGAGAAACTTGTTTTAGGCTTTAGAAACGGATAGTGTAAGAAACCATTGTTGTTCCTGGATACCATTAGGATGCTGTTGAAACATCTGCTGCTGTCAAATGTATTTAATGGAGAATCTGATCTATTTATTTCAAGGAAAAACGGATTCACTGCATACATCAGGTGTCCAGCTATGTTCCTCAAGGGCACTTGTCAGGCAGGAATCCAAAATGAGTGAACTACCCATTAAAACACAGGTACTTTATCAAATATATCAGTAATTTATCAAAACAAAATCCTGTCTGGTATAGATAAGTATAGATACAGTTTATCTAAGAGTGTTATTGTATTTTTATTTGTGTTGCATTAATTATGTAAAACACACTTCTTAAGGCAAACAGGAAAATGAATGACTTATTACCCAAAAGTATTTACTCAGCAATATACTGTAGACTGTTTTTAGGCATATATATATATATATATTAAAAACTTTTGGTTTAACCAGCTTTTGCCAGTAATCTGACATTATCTGTTGGATGTCATAACTTTAAAATCATTGAAGGTTACTTAAAGGGGAACTGTAGACAAATTGCATCTTTACATATGCAGTACTATACCTTAGTGAGAAGTGTTCCTCTCCAGTAGTTGTTTCATGTGAAGCAGAATGATTGATTAGGCAGCACTGATAAACTCCCTCACCAGAAAATGTGTGTGTGATGTATACTGTCCAGTTTTCCATGAAAAGGTACTCTCCCCTGGATATTTTTGCCCTACTTACTACTTAAAGCCTGTGCACAAGTAAGCTTTCTCTCTGTAATCTTCTGCATTCCAAGCTTAATTTATGCTGCCAAAAGGTCAGCACACTGCTTAACCAGTAGCAGTCAGACAGCTTTTTTCTTCTCATGCACAAGAAACAGAAAGAAGAGGAACAGAAGAACAGGGGAACAGAAAGAGGAGGGGAGCAGGGGGAGTAAAATATCAGCTCTCAATAAAAACTAATTAAGGGAAGCAAACTGTAAGTATTATTTCTTCCCTAAGTATAAAGGAGTTTTATAAGTATGTGTTCAGTTATATCAGCACTATAGTGCCCCCTTTAAGTAACCCCTGTAGGCTTTTTTAATACTAGGAAATAAATGTTTTTCTCTGTTTGGTAAAGGGTATGACCTTGAGACTTACCTGAAAGAAAACAGTGAAATCTAGGTTTGTTGACTATAATAAGATTAGCTATAAGTAAACTGTCATTTTCTCTCTTTGATGTGTGAACTGAATAAATACTGTATATACTGTAGTGTGAGGCACACATGGATGTATACATTTATGACCTGCAGTTTGAACTTTTCATGTTATAACTTTATTTTATATACTAATTTTAGAGCCTGTTGTGCCCTTTTAACACACTTTTATTGTTTTTTTTTACATTTCCCTTGGACACTTTATCATATATACAAATACATTGAATTACTCAATTCTGCTGGTCCTGTTCAATTTAATTCTCCGTGGCCTGCTGTTTTTTTTAAATGGTGCACAATTTGGTATTTATAATTCCATACAAATATTATTTTCTGAACAATTTCAGTGTTTTCCAGTTCAAGAAAATCATTGACTATTTCATCATCACATGACCTATAAAACTGAAGGCATCAACGTTGTGGTTTAATTTAAACCACAAAAATAGTGTTAGATTTTGTCTGTATACTTTTGTATATAGTTTCTGAGGTCCTTTGACTCTCCCAGGTCCATATCTTGACAAACCCATTTAATATCATCCTCATTAGCTGTTATTAGCGCATTGACAGTTGGGTAACCATCGTCAGCTGGTATAGTAGTAAATGTAGTGAATTTTACCTTCTTTCTTTTTGATGTTGGTGAATGTATGGGGTCATTTTTTTTCTCTTTTAGTGTGTTTTCAGTTTCCCCAGGTTGCCTATGTATCTGACTCTGTACATTTTGTTTTGTATTACCATTGAAAAGGTAGTTGGTTTCTTCTAGTTTGGTTCCTCTGTCTATAATGGTAGTATGTTCATCTTGCTGAGGTGAAATATCTGGGGTATTTTCCAATAACTCTGTCTCATTACCAAGCCAAACCCAGTCATGAGAGTGTGTCATACTAGCCTGCCCTTCAACTGGCATTTGTTTATGCCTGTATTTGAGAGCAAAAGTTGCACAATTAATAAGGAAAACTAATATGGCAAGGCAAAACACACCAAGCAAAGCATACATGCCTATTTCAAGGTCACTCAGCCCTCTAGGTGCATGCAGAAGGTCATTGTCTTCCATTTCTCCATTGCTTTTTGGCAAGTCAATCTGAGCAGGGAAATTGGTAAAATCTATTGGGATGTTTTGTAGAGGACTGTCCTCAGAAAACCTGTTCCCTTCTACTCTGCTGTTGAGAATGGATCTTGCTGTAGTGCTGCCTTTTCTTATTAAGCTTTTATCACGTTCCAAAGGAGACCCATTATACCTCCCATCATTTCCATACCGTTCATGGTCTGAGACTTTTTGTCTTCTGTCACTAGTGTGATTTTCAATTTCATCACCACCATAATCACTTCCAGCCTGAGGATTGGCACTGTAATGACCAAATTTCACTTTAATGTAACCATGTCCAATGCCGAGAACACTTTTCCTCTTTGATTTTTGACAAGACTCAGAAATCATCAGGTCTACCTTGACCAATGGCCCTTGTCCATCACCTTCTGCTACTACAAGTGGCATTTTTAATAAACTGCTTTGGTAAGTAGAAACGACTGAGTCATCTAATGTTGTAGCAGAGATTGAAAATTCCTTGGAATCATAGATGTCAAGAGGTGTTACCAAACCATCACTAAACTGTATCCATGTGCTGATCACTGCTTCCTGGAAAAAAAAGAAAAATGTATAAATAGCAGAATCCATAGCAAGAAATCAGTTTTGCCTGCTAGCTGTCAATTGTAACATTCTTTAAACAGTATTAAGCAAGGTATTTGGTGAAGGAACTATATTAATCTGATAAAGCATGCTAAAATAGAAACTAGCAAGTAAAAATATGACTTTCCTTACTTTTTAGGAAAAAGCCTCTCTGGCAAAGCTAACAGTTATAACTATAATTCAATAACTGTTTGTCGCCACTGCTTCATCAAAAATACTACAAAATGTTTATTGCCAGTGAATTAAACAATGGATAAAAATTACAGGGCAAAATTTGGAAGAACAACAACCCATATGCCTTGTCTGATGACCCCTAATAAAATAATATAAAAAATTGCTGTTTCTTTTAAAATTAGAAAAACATGACAATAAAGAGATATTGACATAAGATAAATATCAATAAAGTATATAAATATATACTATATATACAAAACCCAAAATCAGAAAAGTTGGCACGTTGTGTAAATCGTAAATAAAAAC
>WMED01006210.1:0-11708 GCA_019650415.1 Pipa parva | reverse complement strand
GTATGGGACAGGGGCAGAGGAGGGAGAGCAGCTACACAGTATGGGACAGGGGCAGAGGAGGGAGAGCAACTACACAGTATGGGGCAGGGGCAGAGGAGGGAGAGAAGCTACACAGTATGGGAAAGGGGCAGAGCAGGGAGAGAAGTTACACAGTATGGGGCGGGGCAGAGGAGGGAGAGCAGCTACACAGTATGGGGCAGGGGAAGGGGAGGGAGAGAAGCTGCATAGTATGAGAATGGAAGGGAGGGGGAGCAGCTATACAATCTAGAGCTATCGCAAATCTGCTACAATTTCCCCATTGTAAAGTAGCAACAATTTTGCACTGTTAATATTACGACAATTTTCCCACAATAAAGTCACGACTGCGACAATATTCTCATTATAAAGACGCGACTGCAACAGTAGCAGCCTGAGACTGTCTTTATCTGGCAAATTCGCACTTATACGCAACAATTCAGACTTTAGCGAATAACCCCCACAATCTTTTCTTTTAAAGAGCCAGTTGCAATAGCCATAGTAGGGATTATGTTGAGCATGCTTAGGCCATTGACTGCAAGGAACAGCTGAGGAATTAAGTGGATAGTAGATGAAACATAAATAACTGTTAATTAGAATGATTTTTGTTTTGTAATATTACTGATACAACATCAACTGTTTTAAACATTACTGTAATTTTAGACTTTACTTTTGTCTTGTTTAATATATTTTAGAAACATTAAGTAGTTAATTCATTGACTATGAGCTTTTGCAAGGTTCCTAAGCAAAAATCATTGTAATTGGAACAGGATTGATGCCCAGTTAAAATCAAGCAATAATCTCATATTGGGAAAAGAGAGAAAAAGTAAATAAAGATGCATTCTCACAAGGAAGAGCTGACTTCATTTTACACTAGTCTTGTACCTTAATAAAATGCTAATGACCTCGAGTCAGCAGCTCTTGTCCTACAGAGGATGTACAGTAGATGTGTTCCTACTTCATTTACACATTAGTCATAAAGTAAAAAATATAAAACAAGGACAAAAACTACACATACAAAATATAAACAATGGGCCAATTAGCAGAAGACTGAGTTACATGGCCCAAGGCTGTATTATACACACAGAAGCTGTAAATAGACTAAATAAAAAGGTGAAAAAAGATGGGAACCTCCAATTCCATCACAGGACTACCAACCCTTGGAAAAGCTTTTACAGACATTTTTTCAAATTACTTACTGACATCCCATATTGTTTACTGACATTTTCATCTGCCGTACCATTATTTCCAAAAATATAAAACTGAAGCCGTTTTCAGAGCAAAGAGATTAAAATTAGAAGCAAGTTATTTTCAATGCAACACAGTCCCATAAACACTGCAGGGAACATTTGTGTTTAGTTTACAGGTCTGTGACAGGGTCATATTTTATTTTACCGATACAGACTTTTTTTTCTTACTCACACATAAAAATCTGACCTTATTTTTACAAACTGTCACTAAAGACACTGACAGTTGGCAACCCTGTTCCTTCCCCCTGTGCCACCAGTCCTAAGCTGCACATACGGCAACCCTGTTCCTTCCCCCTGTGCCACCAGTCCTAAGCTGCACATACGGCAACCCTCTTCCTTCCCCCTGTGCCACCAGTCCTAAGCTGCACATACGGCAACCCTCTTCCTTCCCCCTGTGCCACCAGTCCTAAGCTGTACATACTTGGTGTGCACTTAAATACAATGAAATAAAAAGTAACAGTGTAGAATAGAATATCATCAATGTGGAAGTACAAAAAGTAATTTCACTGACATCAGTAATAAAAAAAACTATGTCACTACTGAAGATAAACAGATAATATAATTTGCTGCAGCTGCTGTAATAGTCAGCAGTCAGTCCTGGGGAGAGCTATAACCCAGCATTATTCTATGTTACCATCAAACAATAATAGTTCCAACTAACCTGAGATAACTCCGTCTCACACCCCTTAACAATATGGCATAATCAATGGTAGAGGCAGGTTATATGAACTTTGTATGTTACATACAAGTCATGTTTATGTAAATACCGGATGTCTGTCATACAGGAAGAGAAATGGGAGATCTCCCATGTAGATTCTGGGAAATGGATTCCTAGGCTATACCATTTTAATCAATAAAGAAGCGGTGTGCCAATTTTTTCCAATCTGCGCATGTGCAGTTGGTTAAGTTTGGTGAAATTTGGGAGGTGGGGTGAGTACTATGTTTTGATCAATGTCAGCAGTTAGTTTTCATAATTCTAGTTCCTCAATACAAGTGAATGATAACAGCTGTAACAGCTGCAAGGTTTCTATGGGTAACAAGACGTCTGGAAAAACTGTCCCTGTTGATTCTCTCATTGTATCTTTATACAGGTTAGAAGAACAGCATTTTCCTAAAGACTGAAATACTGCTTTTATTTTGCAGTGTAGGACACAACAGTAATGATCATGAAATGATACAAAAACTGTGTCCTTTGATAAGGATTGTATACAAGTTGATAAGTGCAATATATAATACTTATGTTGCTGATAGCAGGAAAATGTTCAATATAATAACAATGTATTATATAAATATGTTTGATTTTTCATTATTTATCCAAAACTAACAACAGTTTTTAAATTTACACAGCCTTTAAAGGTCTAATAGGGTAATAGCAAGTTTCTTTAATGTCAAGTAATAGCTATGTATTATATATGTATCAACATTTGCACTCAGCTCACATATTAAGTTCCTTTTCTATATAAAAATCAGCATTGTTACCACACTAAAGTAAGAGGCATACAAATATAAACTGGAATTAAAATGCAGTCAATTTTTAAATAGCAAAAAAAAAACATTTATGCCTGTCATTTAATGAAAAAATAAAAAACAATGGCAGATTTCATTTACGGGAAATAAAGATCATCTCTGCAATATAAAATGTTATATTCTCCTTTTATGTGGTTTAATAATTTTAATCTTCACTAATATTGCAGGCAATATTATTGGTTACTTTATTTCTACTTTAGTATTAAACAACAGGGTGTGCACCATCTCCAGTGGATCATTTGACAGGTTAAACAATTTAAGTTAAATATCACAGTTGGCACAAAGGATGTTAGCCTTATTAAACTCTTAAGATACACTTGTGGTTTGATTGTAAGTGCTGTGGTTATTCCAACCACAGTATAAACAATGTATAATTTAAATGTGTTTATTAGTTTGTTCCAGGCAATGTTTCACTTTCCAGTAAAGTTATTTTTATTTATGCTTGGAATCATACATTAACTTTAAACAATGGGATGGTATTTATGCAGCGCAGTAGCAATCTTGATTTAAAGATGCATTTAAAGGAACCGTCTGGGCAAAAATAAAAAAAAAAAAAAAAAAAACATTTATTTAGGCTAATTACATGTTCTAAAATACAATTTATTATCAATTTTTTAAAATAAATTAAAATTCTTACCTGTAAAGAAGTGCTATACAGCACTTCTGTGTTGCAGACTCCATCTTCAGACTCTACTGGCGACTCTATGGAATCCCGAATTACCCGATCCCTCTCAGAAGCGCATTTCTCTCCAGCCATGCTCCCAGTGAAGCCCCGCATTGGCACTTCCTAGAAGTCACATTGGAGAGTGTGCATGTCATCCAGGGAGGACGTATTGATCACGTGCACGCTCTCCATGCAACTTCTAGGAAGTGCTGATGCGGGGCTTCACTAGGAGCGCGGCTGGAGAGGAGTGTGTTTCTGAGAGGGATCGAGTGATTTGGGATGCTGTAGAGTTGCCAGTAGAGTCTGAAGATGCTGAACAACACTTCCTTACAGGTAAGAACTTTAATTTATTTAAAAAATATTATTATTATTATATAATAAATTGTATGTGATAACATTTTAAATAGCTTAAATAAATAAATGTGTTATGTTTTTTTTTGGGGCCAGACTGTTCCTTTAAAGAGATCCTGTTGCTTCCTTTATCAGGTAAGCCACAGTGGATATTCTTTTTTTATTTTTAAAAATAATACTGATTATTCATACAAATAATAATCATTTCTAGTAAAGTATATAATAAAGCATGGTGAACTCAGCCACCAAAAAAAAATCTTTATTTTACATTTGCTAATATAGAGCGGGGCAGAAGGGTGAGGGTGAGATAAGCGAGTCTCTATGAATAGAAAATGAACCTACAGTTTTAAAGGACTATGGAATTGAAAACGGTCGGCTTACAAGATTTAAAAACAAGTCAAGACTGCAGCCTGTTAATATGAGAAATTCAGATAGAGAAATTTCTGAATCTCACGAGTAGAGTCCACGTAACATAAAGTTCTTAGATATGAGATGGAAGATTGATCAGAAATGTTTGTAATTTATCCAAAAAAGAGAAAGCAGAATTAGTAAATTAAATTAAGGCTAACACTATTATAATAAATAGAGGTGATGATACCGGTATGGTAGTAATAAATAGAGGTGATGATACCGGTATGGTAGTAATAAATAGAGGTGATGATACCGGTATGGTAGTAATAAATAGAGGTGATGATACCGGTATGGTAGTAATATTAAAGGTGATGATACCGGTATGGTAGTAATATTAATCAAGTCAGCTTATATTAGTGATGATGAAAGACAACTGGCAGGTAGTTGTACTTACATTATTCATAAAATTGATCCCATCCCACAATTCAATGCTTTAAATAAAAGAAAGGTTACAGAAAATGTTTAAAAAGAAAGTGTTAAGTCATCTAATGATTTAACATCCAAAAATATAAATTTTCCATAATTTGCCAAAAATTCATAAACATATTTTTCCTGTTATTGGAAGACCAGTTGATTCTGGTATTTGATCTTTGAATGCAAATATATTTGATTGATCAATACAAGTTTGACAAATGTGTAAAAGACATTTACTTGTCCTAGTATTCTCTATCAAAAAGGAATGTTAGTTATTGAATATCACTTGAATACATACAAAAATTATTTCGAAGTTTGAATTAAATTTACAATGAAAGCAGTATAATATTTGTTGAATAACAATTTTTTTTAATATTTAGTGGCACTGATTATTTACAAGGGTGTAGGGCCCTGAATGGTGCTACATTTTCTCTCCCATATGCTATTTTAAATATGAGTTGGTGAGAGGAGATTACTATATTAAGTTCGAGTACCCCCAGTATTTCATACATACATTATTCTGGGCAATTCATTAATAATCTAGTGTTTTTCAGGATGATAAGGTCTAATTTTCTAATTTTGTTCCTTTTCGAAGTGTAACTATTTAAATATATGACTTTGCATAGATGTGAAATTTGTTTTTTAAATGTAAAATTGATTGTGAATTGACTGTAGTTAATACAGGAAGTAATGTATGGGAAAGTCTTAGGGGTCATTCTGTTCACCCTAGGCATTTTCCATGGCATAATTTATGGTGAATTTCTGATATTAAAGCATATTTATAATTTATGGTGAATTTCTGATATTAAAGCATATTTATTTTACAAAAATATTATTTGAGAAGGAAATTGAGCGATTAAAATACAGATTGTAAGACAGGAGCTATAATTTAGCCTCTTATAACAGGTTAAAGACCACATTTAAGACTCCCTAATGTTTCTCATGTGAAGTAGTAATGCTTTGGTAGTACAGGGAAATGCAAAATAAACAGTTTGATTTTATTTAATGTATTTAGACAAACATTTTATCAGAAAAAGAGTATAAATAAATGTTAAAGATGGATGAAATTATTGAACCACATATCAATAAGGGGATTAGGATAGTGGTTAAAAGAGGTAGATCCCTTTGATATTCTATTACAAGGTTTAGTCCTAGACACTGAAAAGACAATTGGGACCCAATGGCTATCTTTGATAGGTTGGTTTAAGTGTGGGGCTAATAGAAGTACAAATTGCCAGATTCTGTGACAGGGATAACTTATGAAATTAATACTACATTTTGGTTTTAAAGACATTTCCTGGAATACTGTGACGGAAATACTAGTGTTGTGTCAATCCAGGGTATAGATCATGTAAGCCACACTATTAGGGGTGAGATAAAAAAAAAAAAAAAAACTAGGATTCTTGGTGGCTGTACCTTTTTTAAGCCAGGTGGACCTCTGATTCAAAGGTCATGTCACACAGACTTTCTTCTGTTGTCTGACAAATCTCCACTGCATCTTTTATTGCCACAAGGATATATTTTTCATGGATATTGATTGACTGTAGCCTGATCAATACATTTCCCACTGACCTGCTGGTAATCCAACAATAAACATCCATACTATACCAGTATCACATTGCAGAGAATTATTGAAAGTAATTTCTTTAACGTACCAAAGGTCATCCCAAAAGTTGACAAATGTGAACCTCAACATGTTTTATCATTCCCCAGCTTTGCTACAAACTACCCAGTTACATCAATCAATGATACACAGGCCATTACTTTTATTGGTAAATACTTACATGACCACATGTCTGCCTGGCCAGGACACCCACATCAGTGTCCCCTGTGGTCAATAACAAATGTTTTAACCCTATTAGCTCAATAACTTTTGATATTTAAACAAAACTAAAACAATCTTCTTTATTCTGCATTGTAAATCTGGTTGGTAATAAATTATGCTGTTGAACAAGATTGGGAATTTTGGCATACTGTACCTTTTCAGTAAGCAGAATATGTAAATATCTCTCGTACTAAACCAAGAAGTCATTGCTACTGCTGAACACACCAAAAAAAATTACTCAAGGTTGAACTTAATGTACATGTGTTTTCTTTCAACCTTTCTAGCTATGTAAAAAAGACCTAAGCTCTCAGCAGCCTTGTTACAAATCTAAAGGCCTTATTATGTGTTTGTTCATTGTTACTTGAAAAGCAGTGTAAACACTGGCAACATATTGGAAACTTGCTGAACATTAGCAAAATATACTCTTCTCTATTCTAAAAAGGATTGATTCCATATTTTCAGGAGATTATGAATAAGGAAATATGCATATTTGTTCAAAACAGTTTTCCTTGCATAAAAGTTTTAGGCTTATTTTCCACCTCCTATTTTGAAATCTATCACCTGGTTCATTGAAGGTCTGTGCTGAAAGTGATGCAATGATCCATAACTTTTATTACCTAAATTTATGCATCTCGTGCACATGGACATGTCCCTTTTCAGACTGACAAAATAGAAAGCCAGTGTAAATGTTTGAAAAAGTCTGATGACAGAGCTGTATGAGTGTATGAGTACAGGTCAACCCCTCCTAAAATTCCCCATCTCAGTAGTCAGAAATTATTTTGATGCTTTCAGATGAAGCAGGCTTCATTCCATCTAGAAGGAAAGACATCAAAAACATATTCAAAGGCCATCCTGTCCTCGAGACCTTCACTGCAAAAGCAGATTGGCTGAAAAAAATTGCAAAATGTAAAATTAATTCTTTTTTGTTTTCACGGATTAAACTTTTGTTACACAGACTATCTGTTAATTTACAGACGTTTGGTAACCCTGCTTCATTCTGAATTTATTTGGCTACAATTTTAGATTTATTTGATATATCCTAATTTTTTTTTAGTCTATTTTCCCTCAGTCTCTAAACAGTGCACACGTACAGAGACCAGGACAGTCCCATGTGCACTGTTTTATTACAGAATATGTAGAGTTGACAACTTTATATGCACAGAACATTAGTCTCATAGTGTACATCTGAGCATATACTGCAATCCCTTTGCAGAAACATGAACAGTTCAAGCCTAAATAATTGTTAGGCTTTAGTTCTTCTTTAAGAAGCAGAGAATTGCCATGAAATTCAGCTTAAGCAGCAGGTAACACAAGCGTTGATTGCTTCATTTTAGCTGCAGGCAGAGTTATGAAATGCCTGGCAACAGCAGATCTCATAAGGCAAAGAAAGAAATATTCTGGTTTTGCAAAAGTGAAGCACCGGCAATACAAACTCTAATACAAATGACCTAACCTAACAATGTACTCCAACAAATAGCCTTCAGGCTGTTGCTTGTTTTTTAAAAAGTCGCAGCAACATATTATGAATGCTATGCTAGTATAATTTATAAACAGTAATGTAAACAGATGTAAAGAGTATGTGACTGTATACATCCTGGAAAGATAATGCATATAAAAATAAATGTAAAAAAAATAAAAAGTTGTGGACATTTAAATGTAATAAATAAACAGTGTTGCAGACATCTCTATCTAATTATGTGTTTCTCAATTAATGCATTTATATTAGTTTTTTCAGATACACCATGCACAAGGTCCCATCAGTTATGTATTTCAATTAGATAGAATTATCTACAGTTAATATAAAATGTTTAAACAATTACTGGTAGATGCAAAGTGAATTCATGTGAATAAACATGTGTTTACAAGTTCCTTATACACATGCAACTTCTCATCTGAAAAATGAAAAAAAAAAATAACTGATTCAGCCATGTGGGAGGGCCTGTAGCAGTCAACTATGTAATTAAAGTCAAACTTGTTGTAACAAGCTTCACCTTAATTAAGCAGTTTATTGGAAGACACCTTCCTTTACCTGACCAAGGGGGTTATTCACTAAAGTCCGAATTGTTGCGTATAGGTGTGAATTTGCCAGATAAAGACATACGCAATAGGCTGCTACTGTCAGAGTCGCATCTGTATAATGAGAATATTGTCGCAGTTGACTTTATCATGGGAAAATTGTTGCAATCTTTAAAAATTGTCACGACTTTGCAATGGGGAAATTGTTGTGGATTTGCTAGGGGAATCTGCTGTTTGAGAATTCGACAGTCTAATTCGCACCTTAATTAATAATCCCCCAAACATTTCCAAACTCCCAGGTAAGAAGTTACTACTTGAGTGCGGTGGCTCGGTTGTTGGCACTGCTGCCTTGCAGCGCTGGGTCCTGACTTCAATTCCACGTTGGACTTCATCTGCATGGAGTTTGTATGTTTTCCCTGCACTTGTGAGGGTTTCCTCCCACAATCCAAAAACATACGTGTGTGCCTGTCTATGTATGTGTAACTGAATAGGGAAATTAGCTCTACGGGGCAGAAACTGAAGTGAATGGTGAATCTCTGTAAAGGGCTGAATTGTATGCCAGCGCTATATAAATGAATAATTATAAATACAATACCTAGGGTGTTTTGAGATATCTTGTCTCTGCATTCCCCTCTATTTGAAACCTAAGTTTTAATTTAATCCTGCCTATTTTTTATCTTCTATCCCACATCTACTCTAGCCCCTGAAATATGTCAATGATGCAGTTTGAAATTTCAGTTGGGCCCACTGAGGCCTGGGCCCAACCAGGAGTTTTTCCTGTGTCCTGATGCGCCAGCCCAACACTGTAGCCTTAAATATAGGTATGCTTAATCAAATATTTTGTTTTGTACATCAGTTTATTCCAAATTTACAAACCTCTTGTGTAGCCAAACATAGAGCTATTGGATATCCTCTGTATTTCTGCTCTCTGCCTTTTTCTTTCAATTAGTTCAGGAAGCAGTGACTTCAAAACAAACATCCAGGGGCAGAACTTTGGGGTTTGAGGCCCTCTCCTAGGCCGATGCATGATTTGGCCCCTCACCTTGTGGTACACTACAAGGGTTGCAGCAGTGGTGGCTGGGACCCCTGGAGCATCGATCCCTGTTGGTACGCTACTGTAAACATCCTATGGCACAACCACACATTGACTGGATAGTTGGAGAATCATAGGGGAAAAGCATCAAATGGCTTAAACTAAAACTGTTAGTGTAAAGTTTATTTTTGCCAAGATATTATTCTCTATTTTTGTAGAAGTCACCTGTATTTTTTCATTTTTGTCAAAATCAATGTTTAAAATCTAGACTCATGTATCAAGCTTTGTATGTACAGTATGTTATGTTGTGGTAGAACAGAGATAAAATGTGCATATTTGTGTAATATATGTGTAAATTAAGATAAAATGCTGATGTAGTGTAACTGATTGATTTATATATCAGAAAAAAGATGAGTAAGATAAAGCTTCTCTAAAAGATTGTCTTCTAAGGGTATGCAGCAAATCCTCACAACCCACTTATAGTGAAAAAGCCAAAAGAATTACATGGAGGAACTGTGCTGCCCTTTAAGAAGAGAAAGCCAATATAGTGTAGTATGTACACTATGTATAAACAACAAGATATAAAGGTTAGAAGCTACTCACAAAGACAAAGTCACGGTAGGAGATCAATGTATGAATTAGCTCTTACCTATGAGCAGCAGCATGGTGTGCCTGTATAGGTCTCTTACTGTGACTGCATAATAAATTGAATAACTAGAGAAATCTAATTTGCTTAAAGGGACGAGCAACTGAATCCTAATTTTAGACTATGGATTCTCAAGGCTTTGTGACAAGAGTGTCTTTGTGAGTAGCTTCTAACCTTTATATCTTGATGTTTATGAGACATACTACACTATATTGGCTTTCTCTTCTTAAAGGGCAGCGCAGTTCCTCCACATAATTTTCTTTTTATTTGTGTATCAGTTGAATGTATTGAAGCTTTGCAGCATGCATGCTGCCATTTGCTGGAACAGCTTCTAGAAAAGCAGCAGTGAGAGATATCAGAAAGTGTTATGTTATGTCCTTACACAGGGCCGGCCCTTCCATTAGGCAATATTGGCAAATGCTAGGGGTGCCATCTGTCCAGGGGGGTGCTCGTGTGCATGGTTTTTTTCTTGTTGCTTTTTTACAAATGAACAATAAATATGAAAATAGGCAAAGTCCACATAATCATAACTTCATGGTTTAATAATATTAGTCAAATTAATAATTATTCTAATTACAACACACGTCACCTATCACCCGTGCCCCCCCTCCCGCCTTGCACCCCTCCCCCTTCCGCCTTGCACCCCCCTGCACTTCTCTGTGCACCTTGTTACTGTTTCTCTGTGAGGAAAAAGACAGCGCCACAGAGTGAGTGACATCTCCCCACAAAAATGTGTAAAAGGCAGAAGTCCTCTGGTACCCAGGACAGAAAAAGGAGAAAAGAGGAGGAAGAAAGGCGGCAAAAAACCAGAGGTAATATAATATGGTGAATTAACACTATACTGTATGTTGTACAGTAAAAAGTTCACTTCAGAAAAATAGTTACTAGCTAGCAAGTGACAGCATCAGTTACCCCCTTCCCTAAACTCATTAAAGAAATTTAGTTTTAATATGAGAATGCATGTTTGATGTCATCATACTGCCCCAATCCTAGTAGGTGCTATTGTTAGCTTTGCTCAGCAAGTTTTTAAAATAAATATATATTAAAACACACATATGCTCCTCTGTTCATTTCAGATGCACTTTTGAAATATGTGAATCCTGTTTCTGCACATCCTGGGCCACCAGAAGGCACATTCTCAACCTTATCACCTTCCAGAGAAGCAGCATTACATGATCATATCCCCTCGACCCCAGTACACCAAAGTGAAACGACATCAGGGACTCCTATCCCCTCCACCTCAGTACACCAAAGTGAAACTGCATCTTCAAGCATCTGGAAAAATGCTCCATCAATAGACCCTGCTGACTGGCCCCCTGAACTGACTGAAAAGATAAGAATAGAGTTTGTTCTCAGAAAACCATATCAAATCTATAACAGTTTCACTTTGGAAATATTTGAATCCTGTTTCTGCACATCTTGGGCCACCAAAAGACACATTCTCAACCTTATCACCTTTCAGTGAAGCAGCATTACATGATCATATCCTCTCCACCTCAGTACACCAAAGTGAAACGACATCAGGGATTCCTATCCCCTCTACCTCAGTACACCAA
>WMED01006209.1:4837-18690 GCA_019650415.1 Pipa parva | reverse complement strand
AGCTTTTGGTATGTAAGGAGACGCACCAAAATACAATAGCAAACCTTCAAAAGGAAATTGATGTGCTTAGAGAAAAGAATTTCATCTTAGAGCACAGTAAAAAGATGAAAGAAACGCACTTTAATTGCAACAGCAAGAAAATGGAAGAGCCATCTAGTAAAGAAAGCATTGCAGAACTCAATCAAGAGCTGATAGCCAAAAATATAGAGGCTCAAGAACTTTCAAAAACAGTTGAAAGACTTCAGAAGGAGAGAATGATCCTGCTGTCTGTCAAGAATCTCTCTGATACTGCATGCTATAAGAACAATGATTCTGACTACACTAAAAGTGATGCTGTAAGCCAAGGTAAACGAAGCATCCGAGATACTGTGAATTTTCCTAGAACATTGGATGAGAAGCTGTATCAGCCAGGTGTATTTGCTGATTTTCATATATCGGATGTTCAACAAGAAAATGCTAAGTTAAAAGCCGAAGTGCAAAAACTATCTTTAAAAATTCATGAACAGGAGGAGGCATTTCAAATCAAGTTATCTCAAGCAGAATATGCTAAACAGAGGTAAGTTAAGGATATCCTATATAATAAGTATTTTGATGACCAGATACATAGAGCTCTAGCATCAGAGTTTAGAAATGTGTGACTTTTTGAAAACACTTTTTAAATTGTCATCCCCGCTAATTCAAGTGGAAGGTTTTTTTTTATATAATTGATCACTAGATAACACATATTAATCAAGTGCCCCAAAAAGCTCAGCACAGGGAAAGAAAATGTATTTTTTAAAATTTAATATCGTTTTCCCAGACTTTTTAAACAAATATTAAATATATAGTGGCTATAAAGCTATTTGGGGCATTTTAATTTTATACTTTGTTAATGTTCAATAAAAATTGTATAGGGACATATTAATCAAAGTGAAAGTTTAACAGTAGAAGTGAATTCTTCTGGGCACTAAACTCCAACAGATGGGAGTTTGCTACTCATTCACTAAACAGAGGATTCCCTTGGCAAAGAAGTGAATATCGTTGAATATTATTTCATGCATAGTCAATCCACAATACACAAAGTCCTAGTGAGGTGAATTGATCTCTTCTTTCCAATGTCACTTTAACTGCATCAAGTGAATATTACATCCCTTTCTATGTCACCGTATTGCTAGTTTATGGGGGTAATTCAGGAAAGCGCGAACTTACCAGGCGATCCTTCGATTCACATCGCCAAGACTGGTATGCGCTCCCTGCTCTCCTGCATGCGGAGATCAGTGAATGTTTTAAAGGTACTTCAGCTCACCTCGCGACCACTCAAGTCACCTCACAAGACTGGAATACCTTTTAAAGCATTCGTTGATCTCCACGTGCAGGAGAGCAGGGAGCACATACCAGTTTCGGCGATGTGAATCGAAGGATCGCCAGGTAAGTTCGCACTTTCCTGAATTACCCGCTATATTGTTACATGATCACTGTTTTCCATGTCTTCTAAGGGTACACTCGCCTTATACCACACCCAGAGCACTGCCATCAACCCCCTACTTTGCCTCTTTGATTTGGTGAAGTCAAACTGGCTAATTCAGAGCGGTACACTCTGCTGCACATGCAAAGTGATATGATATTGTTTGCAAGTCTACAAACAATTCAGAAGCTTAAGAAAGCCATAAATGAATGTGCCTCTTCGCATCACTTTGATCTCTGATCACAAAAAATATTCCTATTTCATTTTTGGCACATTGATAGACATCAGTGTACTATTTAGAAATAGCAAATTGAAAGGATGACTGTTTGGGAATGGTGAGAGAGTTCTGTCTTTAACTGAACCTTTTCTCTAGTTTTATTAAAGACGTTCTGTTATGTAGCGAAAAGTGTAATATAATTTAATAATGTCTTTTGGACATAGAAAGAAACCAGTTTGGAGAAGTCATTGGTAAAATAGTAAGCTTAATTTTACAAACAATTGTGAATGGCAATTATAACTTAAAGTTGAATTCCTGATTAGTATTGTTCTGTTTTTTTACCTTTGTGATTACAGATTTTGTTTATACAAGCTTAAAGTGTACTGTGATACTCAACCAAACCTCTTTTTGGTTACCTTGCTTACATCAATATTAGGAACATTTACTAGGAGTGTCTTTTAAAAGTATTAAATCCTCTAAAAAGGAAACAGATTTGTCTTTGCAATAAAAATACTGGCTGCAACAATCCGTGTGTCAATTGTAAACTGTTATGCTCTTAAGGTAATTTATCAAATTGATAATTTATTGTCTTTATGTACACTCCAAAAAATACTTCCCTTACTATTAACCATTACCTATGAATCATTAAAAAGGCTGACAAGGGTGTAGGTTTAGTTAGTTAGGCCTATCATATATGGGGTATCTTGGCATTAGTTTATAACCATAAACATGTAGCTAAATATGTAACTAAAAATGGTAAGGTATCTAAAATGAAGCCAATGCTTGAAAATAAAACTACATCAAAGCATTCTTGGCTTTGCCTAAAAGTATCCGGGTAAAGGATAAGAGGATTCAAATAAGATACAAATGGAGTTTATTGGGCAAAATGGACATAAATGAAACACTGTCCATTTTTAAGCAAACACTGACATCAGCAGTAAAGTATGACAGCATCGTTTTTCAAAAATTCTTTTCAGCGAGGAGACTGGCCATTCAGGGGGTTTATTCATCAATGTGAGAATTCCACCGTCAAAGTGAACTGTCAACACTTCGGGGCACTATGCTCTGTCACAAATTATCTACTTCATGTTTACTAAACAGAGGATTCCCATACCGAAGATGTGACTGTGCGCGTAGTTGTCTCTTGCATATTGTAGTAGTATAGCCTATTTGAACAGTAGTAACCCTACAATCAACCACCTAATTCACCATAAGTTCATAAGTGTCCAAATAGGTCTTGAATTTGCCACATCACAGAGTTTGCTGAATGCCCAAATATGGGGGAGTAGTGAATAAATACAAATTCGCACCTATACGTGATGGCTATTCGGCTTTTCATGAATAAGACCCTCAAGGTTGGATGGATAGGTGGCTTAAAATACAGGTTTATACTATAAAACAGCTGCCTCATTCTGAAATTTGTACTGACAATATAAACATTATGAAATTGTTCCAGTTACATAATGCATTTAAATATTTCCCAAACATATGTTTTAAATGCTACTTGATACCTCACACTTGCACAGTGGTTAAAAGCTATTCTGAAAAGGCTCTAGATTTATCTATGCTCTTTAGTTTTAAGATAGCGACCTAATAACATTATCTGCATATAGATATCCTTTCTTAATTGTAAACGTTCATAAATGTGCTATTTTTTAGAGTCAAAGAAGAAGCAACTATACAAGCTGAAGCCCTAAAACGCTCACATCAAAAAGAAGTAGAAAATATTATTTGTCAGCATGCTGTAGAACATTCAACATCTAAACTTGCTGAACTAAGCCGAAAAATTTCAACACAGGAGGTAGTGCTGGTTATAATTTTTAAATCCTAATGTTTTATAGCATTTCTGTTGTTTATCCTGAAATGGTACTGTGTAACAAGAAATAATCCAGAGATAAACATCTTTTTTTATATTTCACTTCACATCTTACATACATACAGGCTTCTGAAAAGCCCTTACTGTTTTTGATATAAGTTAATTTCTTTAGAATGTCACTGTTCACTATTTTTAATCTGACTTCTTTTAAGGCAATTTGTATCTGTAAAAATTAATAACTATTAACATGACAAGTTAACTGCCACCTTTGCATTACTTTTCTTTCAAACAGATGGTTAAAAAGAAGAAAACTTGTTTTATTTTTGTTTGTTTGTTTGTTTTTTAATTAAAATTTAGTTTGGAATTTCAGTTTATTATTTTTTGAGTATAACACAATATTTTGACTTTTGTCAGGGTCAAAATGTTGATGAATGATTTCTAACTTCTAATCCAATGTTGTTTTACTACTCTTTTTAATGTCAAGAAAATCAGTACAAAATATTATAAGTAATGCTAATGAATAACTGTATCATTTAATTAGATTCTGATAAAGCATCTTCAAATGCAAATTAATGAGCTACAGAAAGACAGAGAGTCACTTTCTGTTTCCCGAATTCGAGAGGAAACACTTCAAAAGGAGGTACAGTGCTCATTTTAAATACTTTTTTTCTTGTTTTGATTAATTTGTAGATTTTCACACAATGAAATCTATATCTAATTTTGGTATTCTTTTTATAACTTGTATTATATTTATAACTTGTATTAAACAATATCAAAAAATCTGATTACATTTAGACATTTCCTCCAACTGTGCTGGATTCTACAGGATAGTCCAGGTCCCCCTTTCGTCTACCTGGCCCCTGGGACTAATGTCACTGGTGGACAATCAATCAAAAAACAGTAGGCGATGCACCAATGACATTATTTCTTTGAGGGAGGTACATCGCTATCCTGTTGTTACTCTCTTGAGAAATGGGAGATATGCTTTTAGGTTCTGCTGGGCATTTAATGTTACTTTTTAGACCCCTTTTTAATTACTGTTCTAAAAGCAAGTCATAAATACATCTATGTAAACTTTTCTACTGTATCTAATTTAGTTAAGAGTTTTATTTCTCTCTCTTTTTTTTTTTTTTTACCCTTTTTTCCTTTCTCCCACCCTCTTTTCTTCATTGGATAATAGACCTATATGCCAGAGAGATCTGCAAACTGATATAAATCACCTTGAAGCGTTGTATATAAATGAGTTTATAGGCTCATACACACAGGATTTAGTATAGCGTTTATCTGCAGTGTATTAACATGCATTCATCTGCATGATGCATTTTAGTTATCAGAACCATAGGCCTTTGGTTCTGTACAAAGAAAGAAGTATTTTTAAATAAGCAAAGTATTTAATGCAGCAGTTTTTTTTGTGTTGCTGTCAGAGATGAATCCTTGTGCGTGTGCAGAACTAAAGCAAAGAAAAAAATGTAATATGTCATTGTGTGTTGCAAATAAACGCATCATGCAATTCCTAAAAGGGTGCCTAAACAATATTTATGTTCATTCTAGCTTTTTTGAATCCATGTGCCTTATTTAGCCAGGAGATCTTCAATGAAAATGAATCCAGGACTTACTAGAACAGACATAATGATATATGGAGTTTGAGACAGAAGTGGTTAGGTTAAATGCTATAGATAAGATAAAAGCTAGGTTACATTAGAATAGATGAGCAGAATTTATACGAGGGGATTTTGCAGGGTGTGCAATATATAATCTACTGCTTACATTTGCAGGAAACTATGTGAAAGTAGAGAATTGTTGTCTACTAAACATAGAAAGAAACTGAATTTCAAATACTTGAATGTGTAGTTTTAAATAAGTGGAATCAGAAATGCTTTCAGTTTGACAGTTAATCCTTTAATTAACTGAAGTTAAGGGAGAATTAAAGCACCCCCCTCCAAAATATGTACAAGGACACTTGCTGGCAGATTCAACTACTGTATTTAAACCAGCCTTCAGTACTGCCCAGCCGAGGATCGACAAACTGTACAAAATCACAGCTGCCATGTTATGCAGGGGGGCATAGACAGCAGTTTAACATCATTTAGTAGGGTGTCCTAATAACTGCTCCTTTGGAATGCAGTCAAATAGAAATTGAAAGCCTTGCAATGACACTTTTTAAAGATATATTTCAAAATTTAAAATGGGATTGTTTTACTCTTTAAATTATTATTAAATTAATATTAATTATTAAATTAACTATTACATTATTCAAAATAATAGTACTTTCAAGACATTAAATATAATTGATGTTATTTAAAGGGGAGCTAAAGTTACAGGCAAGCTAAAAAGATGAATTTACCTATATTTACCATGCCACCCAGTTTGTGGGTTTAGCTACTCTTTTACTAAAGTGAAATACAAGCATTCTGATCTCTGTAGTTATTAACTTTTATTGTAGACAGCGTTGTATGAGAAATTTATTATGGAGTATGAAAAGTATTTAAACAAAACCATTAATACAGTCAAAAACAATATAAAGTAATTTGAATCTATGTAAGTCACATACATACTTTCAAAGCTTCTGGAATTAATTTTAAAAAAGAAAGTAGTTCTGAGCAATACATTTGGTTAGATTATGTGTATTTTTTTTTTTCTGTAATCCTACACTGCTTGGAAGTAAATGAGAATACAGAAGAGGCTTTATTAGCAAATATGACCATTATTTGGTGAAATCCAGGAGCGCTACTAATCAGCACTTCCGGGTTCTGTCTCTTCATTAGGCTGCCGGTAGGGGGAAAAATAAAATTTATTTATGAGGCCCGCACTGCAACCCCCCTCTCCCCCCGTTGTGACTATATCTGGGCACAAATGATCTGGTAATAGTTTAGTCACCAAGTACCCAAAATAGAGAGTGTACATAAGGATTACATAAAAGTACTTTTAGCTAAAAATGTGGCACAAAGTGTCCACCTTGTAGTTTATCACTCAAAGCAGCACTTTACCTTGCAAATCCCTAATTTCCCAAAACAACTACAATATTTTCACGTTTGCCTTATTGTAAAACTGATCACAGTTTGTTCTGCAATGCTGAATAAAAGCTACATTTGAGTTAGTCCCTGTTAGGCAATAACATTTGTGGTTACTGTGTCCTAATTATGTGGAGCAGGCTTCTAAATAAATGTTAAAAACTGCACATTATAATACACTTTCTTTTTAAGATTACATTTTGAATTTGTTCTGTTCTCCTTGTATGTTTTGATTAAAGGTGACTAAACTCTTGGACGAGTTGAAGGAGGCAAGGAGCTGTCATAGTCCAGAAATGAAGCACTTTTTAGCTCTAGAAAATAAGGTTAAGTATATGGAAACAAAACATTTACAGAGAGAACAGGAGCTACAACAGGTAAGGTTATGTATGAGTAATTATAAACAGTCTTCAGGTTACTGAATATGAGTCAGGTGTTTTTCAGTTTTTATGTTTTTGTACTTGCATTTTTGTTCAGATCATCTAGAACAGTGATGGCGAACCTATGGCATGTGTGCCAGAGAGGGCACACAGAACCCCCTCTGTGGGCACTTGTGCTGTCAACACCGCTGCTATCCCTGATCCCCACAAGCGAGCAAGTGGTCTTTCAGTGCAGGCCGTGGACCCGACCTGACAGTTTTCAGGTAGAATCCGTAGCCTACACTGAAGGAGTGCTCCTCCCCCTATGCAGGCACGGTGATGTCACTCATCAGTGCCTCTACTTCAGGGTATAAGTGGTGATGCTATTACACAATCACCATCAATGTAAATGCTTATGGTTCACTAAACCCTACCTCCACTGTGGAATGTTAACAATGGAAGGGGCGGAATGAATTAACCTTTAACCTGAATTGTTTGGTAACACTGTCATTTGAAAAAGGACTAGGCCCAAAACATGTCATGTAAATGCAGTGAATAAAAATCACTTGGTAGCACACTACCATTGTTTGCTGGTTTCCTACCTTTCGTTGCAATACTTCAGGGGAAGGACACTGGTGAGTGACAAAAAGATTCGCCATCACAGGTCAAGTATTTCTCTTCAGTTCTCTTTTTCAGAGCAGTGACTGAGTAATAAGGACAGTGATCCTGGTAAATAGGCAGCCTTTTAAAACCTGTTCTTTGCTAGAATGCATGCATTAAGTAAAATAATTCAGTGTACACACTGCATATAAATGGTTTTATGCGCATAGTATAAGGTCTGTAGCTGATGAGTGCATAAATTGTTCACCTGTCAAGGTTTTCTACAGAATTAAATCAAGTCATTATTTGTGGCATTCCTGCAAGAGGCTTCTGTGTGTGTAGGTCTGATTTAAAATGTAGCTTCTGACAGTACTTTCTCAAAATAAAAAAATGTTATATTTATGTGGAAAAGCCATTAAATGTGCACTCATTTTTCTGCTATAGTAAAATAGCTTTTTGTAATTATGAGGCATTATCCTGTTACATTATGAAAGATGTACCTGAAATTCAGAGAACTTGTGAAAAAATTCAGGTGTTGATTTTCAATAAAAGAGGCTCATGAAACGCACTTTCACACGGAATGATTACTGAATGTACTATAAAATGGTTTTACCAGTATTTTTTTAGTTCCTTATCATAAAAAGCAATTCTTGTTTTATAAAAACAAAAAAATCTTGGATTTTACAGATAATACAACAAGCTCGACAATTGGCTGTAACTGAACAAACACAAGAACTGGACAAGTGGAAGAAGCTTGCACAACAGAAAAACCAAGAACTAGAGAAATTTCGAACAGAGTTAGATTCAATATTAGATGTCTTGAGAATACTCCAGAAACAAGGAGTTGTTATTCCTGCCTCTGCAGCTGAAGCTAGCCTTACTGGAGTTTCCTGGTAAGCATAGCCAAGACTTGCATTCATGTATATTTATTAGGCACCTATTTAAATCCACATTATATTTTTATTTTATTATATTTTGAATTGACGAGATGTATATATGTTTTTCTGTGTATAAACATTTTGAAATATGGTATCAGTCTTTTATTTTACACTAAATCTATAATACACTGAATATAAGTATACTTTGGACAAACTGCTTTGAACAAAATGCTAACTTCCATACAGGTGTTAATAATCACAGAGGGTAAATAATACAAACAGAACAGTAAACCATAAGATGTGGAAACAAAAGAAAGCTCTTGAAGAACGCAGACCTATGGAAAGTGTTACCTTTGTTATTTTTTGAAGCATTGAAGGGGATATCAAAGGTCAGACCTGCCTTTATGTGCTGTGAAGCAAGCTTCTATACATCTGCACAGAACTTGGAGGATCCCACATGCTACTATGTAGCCCAATCTGTTTGTTTTATTAATTGATTTTTCAAAAATCAAAATGGAGCTTCTTTTTCTGTGCTGTGTATTTGAATAGGTACTGGCTACATTGCATGGAAGCAGTGGGGTTTGCTTTGCCATCCATGTGGTAGGTGTAATGCTTGTAAACCTATTGACTAAGCGGAAAATACACTTGTCGGACAGCACCAATCCCTGTCGGATGCATAGTGTGGCATAGTCAGAAGTAGGATGAGAAGTCATGTGGCATGAGGAGAATTCGACAAGTGAAAGCCAGTGATGACATTCTCATCATATCCTGCTAACTGTATTGTGTGAATATTCTATCTATTTTTATGTCGTCTTGTTCTTAGGTGATGTCATTTAGTTGCAGTCACTATTGTCACTATTGAATGAATAGTCACCTTACGCAACACTGGAGTCCTGCCATCAACCCAGATCATGATCCCATGGTCTGTAAGTATAGCAAGGGAGCTTTGGCTATGTGTAGGTGAGAGTAAAAAGGATAATGGACATTTGCCTTTGGCAAATAATAGGCTGAACTGAATTGACTTGTGTCTTTTCTTAATCAACTACCCCACTCCCACCCTCACCCCTGCACTAAATGGAGAAGGTGAGATGATAAAACCATCCCACCCATAGTACATTAGAAGCTAACATATTCTTCTGGCTAGGTGATGTGCAGTATCCTTGCATTTCCTAATAATTGATAATAAAAGATAGCTGAGTACTTTAAATGAAAGAGATTTATTTACATACAGGGTGTATATATAGAGACGTGAACTATCTATCTAAAAAAGAAATAAGAAAAAGAGATAGGAAGAAGTGATGGAAATGAAAGAGGGAAGTAGGAAAGAGGTGTAAGATATTTTTGCACTCAATCAGTGCTGCAGAGATCAGCACCTTTTTGTAGATGGTGTTCTTACATCCACACTGGATCATTAACTCATGGGTTACTTGAAGGCCAGGACTTAGTAGCTTCCCTGGAGGTTTGTTCTGTAATTTGATTTGATTGTTACAGATGTCTCTGTCATAAACACCCCAGAAAGTAAGGCTTGGTTAAGTTCCCACAACATGCAGGAGGCAATATCTATATTATTTCTGCTATAGGATATCTTCGTAATTGAAAATTAAGAAACAAGAGTGAGTTTATTGTTTTCACGGGACCGAGGGTAAATAGGTAAACTGTCTAGAAGCCAGTTGTAGTTAGTGTAACATCCAAGTCTACAGGTTTCCTAGTCAATGCCTTTAGTCTCTGAAGGCCCTTTTTATTAATTCTTTTGTAAAAGGTTGTATTGACATTCCCATGCTGGTTCTAACAGTTGGGTTTCTTGCAAAAGTAAAAAAGCAAAGATAACCTTATTTTTTTGTACATGTCAACATTAGGCCATCATAAATGTGGAATTAAGCCCCCTGACAATTTAAGATACTTTATTAAGAGTACGCATGCAAATGCAGATCTATAATAGTGGATTAAAGATGGAAGATATGAACCAATGCATATACTGAATGTGATGTCAGATGGTAGAGTAAAAATGCTAAAATAACCAGAGAAGGCAACAGCTCATATATCTGTTTCCCTGTGGTTACTATAATACAATGTAAGAGTGTTGTGTTTTAGGGGAGGTATTTTGCCCCAGTTATGCAGACATACTGCTGGAGGTCAGTCCAGATTTTGTAAATTACCCCAGCTGCAGGCTAGAGCCTGATTAAAAGGCAGCTGGGAGAGTCAGTTGGGTGTGGTTACAGTTGGAAGTCTGTCAGTCTGTGGCACTATAAGAGAAAGTGTGTATGTATCTCGTGGGAGACGCTGTAACATTTTGAGGTCACTTAATGAACAGAATTAATGACAAAGGACTTTTTACTCTGAAAGTGGTGATTTTGAAGTGACTTGTTTTTGCCAAAGAAAGGCTGTGTTTTAAAAACTGTTTTTTCCCATTGAATATGAAATAAACTGTTTGCGGTGTGTGAAATTTTAAAGACTGCTCCAGCACTTGAGTGATTCCCTATAATATATTTTAACAAAACACTGGCTACCCCTCCCAACCTTGGTGGGCCTAAATCCTGTTGCTAAACAAATGTCTAGTGAACCATTGGTTGGTGTCCAGGTAACAACAGGTGAACCAAACTTTGGAGAATCCCACACTGCATCAAATCATCTTCTTAGTAATATAATGATGAGAACAAATCAAGCATGCACAACTTAGAGACTCAAGAGAGAAAGAGCAAACCTAGGTAACTGAATATGGTTGCAACAGTATAAAGCTAGCTGCATTGTGGATTTATGTTTTAAATTCAAAAACACTAAACAAAGGGTAATTAAAAAAATCCTACTATCTAGGGATTGGTGCAAATACGCATTTACAGAAAGGGCAATGCTTGGTTGTTTTTAATCCTTATTTCTTCCTTATAGTTCACTTGTTATGTTATGTAATTTAATGGAAGCTGTGGCATAGCTAGCTGGAGTGAATGGACACCCACACCCCTCTAGACCATGTAAACATTTCTTAAAGTATTGTATTTATTTATTTTTGTGTGTATATATATATATATTTGAAATGGCAATAACTATTGATATGCTGCTTTAGCAATTAGCATACATTCTATGTACAGTGAAACTGTAACAGTTAAAAATAAAAGTGAAAATTGTAACAGTTATTGAAATAGTTTTATTAAAATTGCATCCAAAGTGTGGTCTCTGTGTCCAGGCAAAGGGTTACCAAATGGAAAATCATTTTTCTTCCTTGATAGTTCATCAGAGATCTGGCTAAGAGTATTAATGCAAAAGGATATTGTACTGACTAGCATAAATACGAGATAATTAACCTAGAACCTAAGTAAATTCTATAGAGTATACAAGTTATAATTTGGTTGCTATAACAAAAAATCCCATATGCATATAAAGTGAAGATCTGGAAGAAGACACTGAAGAAAACACTGATATCAGTGAATATTTGCAATGATACTTCTGTGGTCTCCAGCAAAACGTCTAATAGAAAGTGGGGGAAAATATAGGGGCAAAAATGAAAAAATATTCATTAGTAAAGCTTGATAAACATATCCCTAAGTTTATTATAGAGTCACCTTTGTCAAGCATGAATAATTTGTTTGTTATATTAAGACTGCAGCACTAGAAGCATATCGAATAGGCAGTCACTAGAGAAATCTATTAATTGGGTGTTCAAGAGAAATAGTAAAACAGATTTAGAATTAGGGGTCTTCAGAAAATACACATTAAAATGATTTTACTTGGATATTTAGTAATTACCATTTTTGTTGAAATGACCATGTAAAGAAAACTCTCCCATTCTCACGAGATGCCAGACAATTGTCCAATAAACGTCCTACATTCATCAAACTGTTAAGAAAGAGCAAACACTAAGGGGTAATTAAGGAAAGTGCGAATTTACCTGGCGCTCCTTCAATTCACCTTGCCGAGACTGGTATGCGCTCCCTGGTCTCCTGCACGCGGAGATCAGAGAACGCTTTGAAGGTGCTTTGGCTCGCCTCGCCGAAGTACCTTTAAAGCATTCGCTGATCTCCACGTGCAGGAGAGCAAGGAGTGCATTCCAGTCTCAGCGAGGTGAATCGAAGGATCGCCAGGTAAGTTCTCACTTTCCTGAATTACCCCTAAAACAACACTTTGGGCTTTATTGACTTAAGGGTGAATTCAACTGTCAAATTAACATCGTTACAATTAGAATCACATCTCCAAAATAGTTGCAAATTCACTTCTCACTATTGACTAAGTGGGGAATACACTTGTCGAACAGGAGGACAATGGCAAATGCTGTCACATGTGTAGTGAGGCGTAATCCGTGAAATAGAAGTAGAATGAGAAGTAGTGGAGTGAGGCAAATTTGACAAGTGAAGGACAGTGACGTCAGTCTCATCACATCCCACTAACTGTATTCTGTAAATATCTATTTCTATGTCACTTTGTCCCTAGGTCATGTCATTAGTCACAGTCGCCATTGTCACTTTTGAATGAATAGTGGCCTTACGCAATACTGGACCCTACCATCAACCCCCCCAATTTGCCAGTCTGAAAATACAAAGTTAAACAAGAGAATTCAGAGCAGTACGCACCTTTGCACCACTCCTCTGCTTAGTCAATAGTAGAAGTACCTGTGCACATGCACACAAAGTGATGCGAAGAGCTCTGTAAGATCGCAACTATCATAGATGCCTGAATTGGTCATGCATTCTTCACTTTACAGAGTTGGCTTAATAAGCAAATATGGGGAAGTGGAGAATAGACACAAATTCAGAACTCTATGCAATTATTCAGACTTCTCAGAATGTGGCCCAAATTTGTCTTAATATTACATCAGTTCAGTGATCCAAATTGGCTTGGATGAGCCAATTTGTTTTCTAATATAATTGGTGGGTCATAAATAAGAAGATCGTCTTCACCAATGGAAGATCCTTGGTCTGTGTTCACAAAGTTAGGAATGTTGAACTTTGCAATGCCATTAACATCTTCTTCCACTTTACAGTTTCTAATGGTTTGCTGAATGAAAATTCCACTGTCTATCTGTCCATCTCTGCTGCTGTTCTTTAGTCTATCTGGATGATCAGCCTCATTTATATAACAATTGAAGAGTGACCTAGTTTCTTCAGTTGTATGACGAGAGAAAATCTTCTCGGTATCAATGGGCCTTCCGAAATCTCCAGCAAAGCTGTCCATCCTAAAATGTTTTTCAGAAGGATCAACTGTCCTATAAAGAAAAAAAATAGTTCATTTTACATTACTGGAATCTCTGTATACAACGTGGAACATATTTATAAAATTGAAGGAAATCTGTGCTTTTTTTTTTTTTTTTTAATAATTTTCTTAATTTTGCCTTACTCCAAACATATTCAGGAATACATGAAAAAAGCTATTCTTATTTACTATGATTGGCCTAATTATTTAACATTTTACTTAGAGACTCGTGAAATTTGTTTATCATTGCAAATAATGATTTTAAACCCTCTAGAACTACTTATAGTAAAAATGGGAAACCAAAATAGAGACAACTTGGAAAAAGGAAAAAACAATAAAAAAAGCATTTTGGG
>WMED01006208.1:7255-18220 GCA_019650415.1 Pipa parva | reverse complement strand
AAATCCCTTTAAAGCGCTCGCTGATGTCCGCATGCAGGACATCAGCGAGCGCATATCAGTTAGTGGGAAGTGAGGCAAGGACTCTGCACCTCATTTCGCACAATCATGAATTACCCCCTAAATTGGAGGAAGATTTACATACACAGATGGAAGGCTAATAATTTCTGTAACAATGTGCTGAAACACTGGTCAATAAATAAAAAATAGTATATTAAGTCTACATAACTAATTAAGTATTAAATAAAATATATACATAAAAATCAGTGATAAATATCAGTGCTAGTGCTCCATAATGAAGGATTTCAGTTTGATTAAAAGTGCAGAGGGAATGTTCCTGGGGAGAATAAAGGGGTATAGAATTCCAGATGTGGGGGGCAGAGAGAGAAAAGGGTTTAAGAGGAGAAAGGGCAGTATTGGTGTGTGGCAAGCAAAGCTGGTTGCTTTGGGAGGAGCACAGTTAATGTCAGGGAATGTATAGGCATACGAGAGAGGAAATTTAGGGAGGGTCAACAGAGTGAAGTGCCTTAAATGTCAAAAGAAGAACACCGTAAATTATATGTTTACTTACGGGGAGCCAAGGAGCAGAGAGCGAATGGGAGAAAGGCTGTCCCCTCTGGAGAGAGAGAATTCTGGCAGCAAAATTTAGAATAGACTGGAGTAGGAAACTTGAAGTCCAGATAGAAGAACATTGCAGTAGTCCAAGTGGGATAGGATGAGTGTATGCATGAGGGTGTTAGCAGTGGCATGAGAGAGAAAGGAGAAAATCTTGGCAATGTTGCGAAGGAAAAATCAACTGTTTTTTAGCAGTGTTAGAGATGTGTTTACAGAAGAAAAGAGCAGAGTCAAAGGTCACCCCAAGAGAATGTACAGAGGTAACAGGGTTGGTGATTGCACCATCAACTAGAATGGAAAAGGTAGGAGTAGGTTTGGGTGGAAAAAAATCAATTCCATTTTAGTGAGATTTAATTTGAGCTGGCGCTTGGCCATCCAAGAGATGACTGGTAGGAGACAGGTAAAAATTTGAGTCTGAATTTCAGGTGATAACACAGGAGCGGATAAGTAAATTTGGTGTATCATCAGCATACAAGTGATAATGAAGACCAAATGACTTGATGATTTCACCCAAAGGTAGCGTGTACAGGGAGAACAAGAGGGAATCAAGAGATTGTTGAATAAGCAGAGTTGGAGAAGTCGCAAATGGACATGAATATGGGCATATACGTGACTGTTCAGACTTTGATGAATAACCAACCTTAATCTTCAAAGAAAAACATTTTTACAGCTGCAAGATAGGAATAATTGACATTACAATCCAACAGAAAACTTTTTATTTATACTTGTCCTAGAGGCTAATTCTCTAATAGTTTCTGCTGCCGGTTAAACTGAAAAAGTTTGTAAAACCCAGTCCACTAATCTTCCATTTCTCCAATCTAGTAAATTGTTGGGAGATTATTAATGTTTTGATGATTAACCGCTAAAAGAAATGCCCGTGAGACCCGCATAAGAACCACTCACGATTGTCTTTTCCATAATACGTTGCAGGTAATGGAATCACCTTGGAGAATTTTTATTGTATGTTTTATAAGTGATTTTATTTTGTTTTTCGCTAAATTTTTTTTTTTTAAACCGGGCACTGGAAAATATCATTACAAAGATCTCGCTAGCAATAATAACAGGTAAAATGGTTGGCGTTATTACTAAAGGCACTTTAGCAGTTCGGATCAGTTGTGCCTTAGGAATAATTTTGCAATTTTAATAAGATTGGCATTGCCCTTCGTAACTTATTATATTTTAACTCTGAACGATCCAGATTCTCTCTGCTGATTTTATTTATTAAATACTCTTTAATTCCCTTTTTAGTTTAAGACCGATGCCAACGATATTGTTAAATTTAAAATAAAATACTGTTGTGCTCTTGGAAAATCTAAATAAAACACAATACACAGGAGCTGAAAATTATATTAACCTTCAATCAATGGGTTAAAAAAATATTGTTCCACATTGCATAAAATGAGTCAAATGCCTAAATCCATACGCTATGTCAGATATACTGTATATTTAACAAAAGTTCCTTTTCTCCATATGATATGTAATAGAAGCGTAAGATAATCAGACCCTTGTGAGAATAAGTTCTCAGTATTTAAACAAAGATAATTGTAAATATGATCACAGAGAGTCCATGGATTATTTTATTACACCACACAATGGTAAAGCCCTATAATACAGACACAGTTCATCTCTCATGTTACAGTTACAGATATGCATCACATTTAGAACATTGTGGCTTTATTAAGGATAGGATTAGTTTTGTGCGTGTTGTGGTTTGTTGAGTGGGTTTTTGGGGTGTCACAGAAGCTGCCCCTGGAAAAGAACAACTCCTCTAGATGAATTTCTTTCCTACCAAGTTTGTGGGAGTAATTCAGCAAAAAGCAAACTTACCCTCAGATCCTTCGCATCAGTACGCAGAGACTGTTACGCATTCGCTTAGTCCTGCACGTGGACATCAGCAAACACTTTAAAGGGATTCCAGTCTCGTGAGGCATCTCGAGTAGAGACTGGAATCCCTTTAAAGCATTCGCAGATGTCCGCTTGCAGGACTCAGCGAACGCGTAACAGTCTCTGCGTACTCTGCATACTGATGCGAAGGATTGAAGAGTAAGTTTGCTCTTTGCTGAATTATCCCCACTGTATCTATGACTCTAATGAGTGCTTTTGCAAAAGTCACCTATCGACTAGATCAGCGGTTGTCAATAGTATTGAGCACACGATGATGGCAATAATCGTCATCGGACTGATTAACGATTTTTGAAATCATCGAATGGATATCGTTAGCCCGATGACGATTATTGGATACAGATAACGATTATTACTATAGCCAGCATCAGTGCAGTTATAGTTTAAACCCAATTATTTCCCTATGGAAGTAATTAGGTATAACCCCCAGCTGTAAACCTACTTACAGTGAAAAGCATTCCTTAGCAATAGACCATGCCTCAGTCTCAGACCATGCCTAGTGGTGCTGTTTAATGTCAGGAGCTTGTTCACAAAACTCATCATGGTCTACAAGATAAAACTAGCATCTGGAAAGTTAGGAAAGTTAAAGTTGCTCTTACATGGGATTTTAGATACTCTCCCTTAACAGCTGATCATTTCCCCTGCTAAATTTCTATCATTCATCATGTTCTGGAACATTCTGTTTCCTGTATCAGACTTCAAACATCTATTGTTTCCTTCTAGGTGGGGAATGCCAGTGTCTGGCCCTGTAGTGTACACCAGTGTCTGGCCCTCCAGGTGGATTATGTGGTGTAGTGCAGTGGTTGCTCTGGTCCCAGGATTTGAATTCTGGACATTCTGTTTACAGGCAGTGAGTGATCTTACCTCTGTGCCACCAAGCTGACTGTGGTTTCATCCCTTACTAATTATTAGTACCTGATTCCTGTCCTCCTCGCTCCTGTTTTCCCGCCTTGCACAGGTGCCTTGTATACCTCAGGTGCTTGAGGTGGACATCCTCATTGCAGTAAGGTATCCTGTTGGCCAGTGTTATGTCCTCCTGAAGAAGTCAGTGGAATGTGAGGGTAAATGTGCCTCTCATCTCCTTAAAAACATACATTGTACAACCTCTCTTCTAAAAATAATTTACTTTATAGACAGTTTAATGGTAAGGTAGAAACAGCCCTAATTTCTTAGTGTACCTTATTTTTTTTGTTGATTAGATCTTTGATTTAATATTAAATTATTCCATCTTAATCACTAAGCTAAATTAATTATTGAATAGAAATTATTAAGATTTTATGTCTCTTTTAAATCTTATTAAATGTGTTAGTGTTTAAGCCCAATGCACAAGTATGTTTTGATCATGGCTGTCAATTCTACCATCTTATCATTGCTGAGAACCGGTTGTGTACATCTGGCATTTTGATATCGTGGAAGGAGAAGTCATAATTCTACTAAACACATACTACTAAAGTGATGTGTTTGCTCCATCTGAAGTGTGAAATCATGAATAAGATATTGGAGAAGAAGCATTACTTGACAATGTTCTGTAAAGTGTGCACACCACATGCTGAAGAAAAACTAGTATAGCCATGTCTTCATATTAGATAAGGGTTCTGCTTAACAGCAAGAAATGATGTAGTCAGCAAAAGAAAAAACTGGATTAATGTAACTTCTTACACATATATTGAGGCTTTGCAAAAGACAAATTAGTTCCTTGCTCCTTGAAAGGCTGCTTACATTCTGCCCTCCATATCTGGAATTCTATACCCCTTTATCTTCCCAAGGAACATTCCCTCTGTCCCCACATCTGGAATTCTATACCCCTCTATCTTGCCCAGGAACATTCCCTCTGCCCCCACATCTGGAATTCTATATCCCTTTATCTACCCCAGGAACATTCCCTCAGCCCTCCACATCTGGAATTCTATACCCCTCTATCTTGCCCAGGAACATTCCCTCTCCTCCCCACATCTGGAATTCTATACCCCTTTTTCTACCCCAGGAACATTCCCTCTGCCTCCCACATCTGGAATTCTATACCTCTTTATCTACCCCAGGAACATTCCCTCTGCACTTTTAAAACCAAACTGAAGTCCTTCCTTATGGAGCACTAATACTGATATTTATCACTAATTTTTATGTATATATTTTATTTTATCTTTAGTTATCCATGCTTAATATCTGTTTTTATTGATCTGTGTTTCAGCACATTGTTGCAGCTCTTATTCTCCTATATCTGTGTATGTAAGTCTTCCTCCCACTTAGACTGTAAGCTTTGTGGGGCAGGGACCTCCAACCTCTTGTGTCAACCACAACCTGGCACTTAAAGTGAAGTATCCTTGTGATATTATAGTTGTATTGTGTAATGCACTTTTCCCATGTCTGTACTATAATATTTGTATTGCTGAATTGTACATCAGAGTAAATTTGTGGTGCTTAATAAATAAAATTATACATACTGTACATACATACACCATCAGAAAGGCAGAGAAGCCCATCTGAAAGAGCACATTTTCTATAAAATTTAGTTCACCTAGAGAGCCAAGCATTAGCAAACAAGGGTAGTGCTGCCCTTGATATTTCCCATATCACAAAAACTAACAATGTTTACTGAAGTTGTCCCACTGCCAATCTGCGTCAAATTCACTCGTCTATCACCAATTCAGTTTGATAAATTCCCAAGTCGATCATGAGAAAAAAAATTGGTGGTGGGTCCAACAACAACACTTATGAAATCCGATTGTTTAGGAATACAATATATTACTAATGAGCTTCTAAAGAAAATCCATGCATATTTATCGCAATTATTTCTAAAAATAAAATAGGTATGTGAAGTTTCCAGCTCTGGAAAAGATACATTTTTAAAGTAACCAATAGGTATTCTCAAGCCTGATTCTGCACAAATATCTATCATCTGCTTTGAAAATAATAGCTGGTTTTCTTTCATACTGGATTGTTTATCCTTAGGTTGGAAATATCCATATTTCTTCCATGTAAGTATATCTTTTATTATGTCTTTTTCTTGTCGAGGGGGAAAATAGATAGCCCCATAAACGCTGTGTTAGATACCAAATACAACACATGCTCTTTACAATCTTCCTCTACAGAATTAAACTCATTTTTAAGGAGCAAAAAAAAAAAGGGGGCAGATATGTTGACGACGGGAATTCTCATCGTATGATCATTTATATCTTTTATTGTAGAATTATTTTTCATCTCAGTGGCGTAGGAGCAAGGAAGTATTGTTGAAAATGAAGGAACAAAGTTTAAAGTGAAAAGGAATGTGGCCTGGGATTAAGCAATAACAGCTGCGTACACCTATTATAACATGTCTAGCCTGTGGACCTCTAGTTTTGGAGAAATTCAGATCATGACATAATAAATGGTGTGGTTCATAATAATCAACAAATTAATTCAACTTCCAAAGTATATTTGTCACATTATGAGACAATGTGTTCATAGTGTAGCAAAATCCATTGTCTAACATTATTTATTTCGCCTTTTCTAAGGCTTTTAAGACCAATTTAAAGTAAAATGACCACTGCCTTATCTTGTCAGTAATGACAGATTATTGTAAAAAATTCTGTAAATATGAATTTAAAAAAATAAGTCTGTTATCATTAAGCATACTTTTAATGAGGAATAGCTGTTATTTTCCTGCCCTCTATATAAATGCCCTCTCCTGAGACAACGTTTCCCCCAAAGTATTTTATTAAAACATGCTATTTCATTTTTTTTTAAATAAATCCACGCTTACAGTATTCACATATGTCTGCCTTATGGTACATACAGTTGGTGCTCGTAGGAAAGCATTTATTTTCTAACTGCTTTGCTATTTTATCATAGAGGTCTATTTGCTATCTGGGTCAACGGTTCCCTGTAGGAACATGTGCAGATGCTGCAAGCAAATTTAGACATTTAACTGTGTTTCAGTTCTGAAGAACTTCTGAAAGGTTCAAATAAACAGGCCACAACTATAGAGGTGACTTCAACAAAACTCTTGCATTTTTACTTTTTAATGACAATCTTTTTTTACTTGTTAAATTAAGAAAAAACCTTCTTAAGCTGCCTACTCATGAAACAATTTATCTGCTGACACGGAGGTACGGATAGACCAGGGGTCTCAAACTCGAGGCTCCCAGGTAAATTGAGTTTGAGACCCCTGGGATAGACCATTATTTTATATGTTGGAGCCAAAACAAGCCAAAAATAAGTTGTGTTGTTCTTCATTTGTCAAATTAGTACATCTGATGTGCCAATGATCAGAATGTTGTCAGCAATAGACCATATAAGTCAACGCCCAATCAGTGTTCTGTTCATCTGGGTGATTGGATCTGCAAATATTGGGTGATTGTGGTTTATACTTGTAGGCCATATCTATGTTCAGTCATCAGCTTGAACTGTCCAATCTTTTCATGTTTACCCATCTTAATCCACAAGAAATTATTCTGTGAATAACATCTATAAGTGAACTAAACACATCAAAATGTCTAGTCAATGCAAAATTAAGTCCTTTTTTTAAAAGAGACAATTCCTGTGGAGAAAAAGTTTTGCTACAAAAATGTAATACTAATTGTGTTTTCTTCTGGTGATCACCTGGTTTGTTTTGATCTGTTCAGTTTGCAGATCCATGTTCCGGGTGTCTTCTCTTTCCTCTCCTTGTTCTGTGTATCGTCTGCATTTTAACAATGCTCTGTTCTGGCCTCGTAGTTTCCATAGGGTTCCTCGCTCCAAAGGGGATCTATCAGAATTTGATTGTTCAGGGGAGGGTACAATGGAAACATTATTTTCAGAGTCACTGCTCTCTGAAAAGGTTACAGTCCTTGCTTTCAAAATGGACTTAAGGGAGGATGTATTGGATTTCTTCCTTAAACCATTGTTACTCCATTGGTAAACCTTAGAGTGATCATAGTCATTTTGATCACATGAAAACTTCTTTTTAGTCTCCATGACTATGTGTTCATATACTTTCATGGTTTGTTCTAACCATTGACACAAAAAAATAAACAAACCATTTTGCGAGTTCCCACGAAAATGTGGTCTGCGTATCCAAAATATCTCTTTGTACATCAGAAGCCTGTTTGAATTCAACCAATATGTCAATGAGGCTTAAAGACAAATCAGTTAGAGTCCGGTTCCAATGTGTAACTAACACATGGTCTTTAGAGATACAAGTGGGGACTTTTTAATACATAAACCACTAGGTATTCTATGCATAGAGCAGTATTCTGTTAATGTCCTTTTATCCCACCACATGTGTGATTCTTTCTTCATGAGATTTTCCAAAAACTTTAAATTGACCTTTTAAATTTTGCTTTACATTAAATTTTTTATTAGTATCATTAACATCAGAGAAGCTCTTGCTAGCAGCTGTCTCCCTTAGTGGATTGGTATTAATGGGACGTAAAGCTCGAGCTTGCTGTCGTTCATGTGCCATAATTGATGCAGGTGTGGCAATCTAAAAGCAATATATTCTATAGAAAGTGTATGCTCATGAGATAAAAGTAGACATAAGTGCCGGAGTGCTCGCACATGAGGGAAACGTGCTATATGTGCCGTGTGCTATGCAAAGTTTTTTTTTATTTAACTAACTAAAATAATAAACACAAAGGTCTTGCTTATTAAATTGGTTGCCTCTGCACAGGAGCCCTAATTAGGAGAAAACATGTTGTGTTTTTCTGGTTCTTTTGGAGTTTTGTGCTGTATAATAAAAATGTACAGGGAATAATAGAAGGAGATATTTCAAATTAGGATTCTTTTATGCCTTTATTCCAGCCATGTTCAGTACTTTGTTTTTAATAGCTAAAAAAAAAGAGTAATAATAAACTCAGTTAACTCTCATATGTTATTAATAGTACGTGTTCCCTAAGGCAGCATTCAAAGAGTTTGAGAGGAAGGTACTGTTAACTTATTTTTAAGTCCCTGCTTAAAGTTTAAATATGTGATAATGTATCAATCCTACCATAAGCTTAAAACTAAACTGAATCAATCAGTACAAAGGATTAGGATTAGACCATTCACTTGCTTACAAACACTGTTTGTTTTTTTGTGTGTTATATTGTAAAGCATTTAATGGTAAGACTTTAATTCTTGGATATTTGCTAGATGCTTGCAGGTTGATCAATAACATCTGATTGTTACGCTAAAATTGAAAGTCTACCAGTGAAAAATACATTTAAAAAATATGTTACATAAAACTAGGTAAAAAGCATTTATAAATAGCATTTTTTGACCAGCAGTGTCAGATAGTGTGTTATATACACAGGCTAAGCCAAACCTAACATTTTTTACAGGGGACGTTAGTCATAAAATTAATATTGAATATTTTATACACAATTAACTGAAAAAAAAAATAATTCCAACAATAATAATCTATTTTCTTTTAGGAACTTGTCCAAGGCTTCTTCCATTCTATCCTTTAAGTCATTTTAATTGATTGGGTAATTAAACTTTGCAAACAAATAGCCAGTTTTATGCAAACTAGAAAGGTGAAGAAAAATACAGGAATTTCTGAGTTTTTGAGAAAATATGGACAAAATAGCAAATTATCTTAGACTATCACCAATCTACAACAAACCAATATATATATATACTGTATTATGATTATCCTCTTCAAGAGAAAACATCCCTTTACATAGAAGATGAATATTGTAAAACTAAATTATTTAATTAGAAAAGGAAAAAAAATTCACATATTTTTTAGAGAAGTAAATGAGTTGTCACACCATTTTGTATTAGGAGAGGTTACAGGAGAAATAATTGAAACAATGCATTAGAGGTAAGTTGTTCATATTCATCTCAAAACCAGGTAAGTAGAAGGAAATAAAGAAATGAAGGATGGTGGGATCGAGACTAAGGAGGGTAATTATTTTTAAAATTATGCAACAACTTTGTTAAAAAGCACTTGAACTCTGGGCTGCTAAATTACCAGTTGTCCTTGTTCTCATTTATTTAACAGCTTTATTTAGGTATTTATCATGACCACCAAAATTGTTACTAGTAGTAATATTCAGATTTTATCACACTGAATTCTGAATTTATAGAGAATTATGATGATGCACAAAACTTCAGTTGTTTTTCTTTTACCAGCGATTCAAACTTATTGCGCAAATCTTTCCAATATTTTATAACTCGACGAATCAAAGTGGTTTCAAATTGTCTCTGAAATTCTAAATATATGAAATCTGATTCATCTGAATTTATTGAATATTTCTAACTTTTAGTGCAGATGACCTAAATTAGTTTGGATTTTCCATCAAGCAGACAAATTGACATTATTTTTTGTTGTAGCAACGCAAAAGAATTTCATCTAGGTTTGTATGTTTGATAATATCTAGCTGTCAAGGTAGAAAAATATTTATCTGAAAAGGATGTGATATCCAGGAAATAGATAGGAAATGACGTTAATAAATAATAATGAAACATGAGATCATTAGAACTCATGCTGAGGTAGGGCTTCTCGTAATAAGTAATCTAAATCCTCAGTTATTCTCCAGATATACACTGGGGAATTTATCAACTGGAGCAATCATTTAATGTGCTTTAGAAACTTGTAGCAACCAGTCAGCAGTTCACTGGTCTTTGGGATGGGGCTTATTCATGAAAGTATGAACAGTCGCGTAAAGGTACAAAATTGAAATCTGAAAAAAATACCACTAATGATGTTAATTCATTGTTTCTTTATATGTAAAATTGTGTAACATATTCCATAATATGTTGCAAATTGTGTCCAAGTGAACAGGGGCGGTGGAATTATAAGGAAGCCACAAAGAGAAAAGATGTAAAACATAAAGTTGATTAAAACACTATCAAATGAAAGTTAAATGGGCACAGAGAAGAAAGAAAGAAAGTGGAGTGAATTAGGCAACATTTTATATTTGGAAAATTCTGAAAAAAAGAAGTTTACATCTTCTCTAATAAAAATTTCTTCCCACAGAAAAGAGAAGATGAAAAAATACTGTTGGTAATTCTTTTTCCAATAAGGACGTATAATTTTTTTCTTTATTAATTAGGGTTTATTTTCCTCAGAGTGCGTGTGTCAGCAGTAGATGAATTGATTTGGTTGGGAGCAGGGATGCCCAGTGGAGATCTTCTCCTTGGTGAACAATCCTCCTTTTAGAAGAATCTCTAGTCTAGAAGCAGTTGGGGATGATTTAAATTAATCTGAAGAGGTAAGAGCATTAAATCATCTTCACCAGGCAATGGGGAGAAAATAAAATCATGCAGATAGTTATTCACTAAATCCTTCTGTCTCAATGAAGCAAAGTTATACTGTATAATATTTACAGTTGGGGATTCAGATGGTGATGAGTAAATTAGGATTTAAATTATGTATTAATTGGAATTTAAATTAGCGTGAAAACCATCATCGAACAGAACATAATAGAAGATTGCAGCTAGACTACATATATCAGTCTTTGACTAGACAGATGATGGAGAATTTAGCTAATCCATTATGCTTTGTGGTTT
>WMED01006207.1:0-18691 GCA_019650415.1 Pipa parva | reverse complement strand
TCGTTGTAATCAGGAGGAATGGGGCTTTTAAAAACAGTATAGTTTTACCAAGAAACCGTAGGTTGGACATCACTGGTGTAAAGGCATACCTTGCAGTTTCTTAGAGTGAAAAAAGGAAAAGAGGAGTGTATATCACTGTATCTTGCTGTATGGACTGCAGCATTCTTATCAGATGTTCTGAATTTTATCAAGTCAGGCCTATTGTGTTGGAGGATTGCTGGACCAGCTCCTATTTCAGTGCCAATTCTTAAAATGTGACTCTGCTTCCGCAGTATGAGCATTTAATTGTATATTTACATGTATATTTACTTACATAAGGGGCTATTTAAGATTCCAGGAAAACATACTCCGGAGTTTCAAAAGTACAGAATGCTTGCTTAATTAAAAAAATATTTACTTCAGACATGGGAGTTAGCGAGTTAGCTATATTTTAACAAAATATATCTCATCTTTTGAGCATGGAGTCTTGTATTCAGCCTTTTGCTTTAAAAATCAGAATGATCTTGAGGACATCGGAGAGATTTTCAGAACAATGTGTAGTGCAAAGGCACTGAATTCAACAATGATGTTAGGTTAGGCAGTGCAGTGTATAATACGGCGGCCAAAATGCGACACACGGCGTTCCGGACCTAGAGTATGTGCATCTTACGCTAGTGTGTCCAGAACTGAACTATGTGACTACTATTGGATTTCATTGAGCTGTATTTTTTTTCACATTAGCGTATTATGCACTGAGCAAAATACGCTAGTGTGAACCTAGCCTTAGAGTATAACAATATACACAGCTTGACTGCTTGAATCAAACTCTGCATACAAGCCTGTCCCCCATTTAGATTGTAATATCCACAGGGCAGGGACTTCCATCCTCTTGTTTCAATCATTGCCTGGCATTTAGAGTGATGTATCTTCATGATTATATGCTTGTAATTTATTTAATTTGTACTATGTTAAGCACTTCTTTTATGTCGGTATTATAATTGTATTGTTGTACACTGCTGTGTTACCTAGTGGCACTTTCTAAATATAATACGTATATAGATACATACAAACATCTGGACTGTACAATTTGGCCTAATCTGACCACTTTATCTGTGCATGTATAGATAGTTTCGTAATAATCCTAAATCTCTTTTTTCTATAATATGGGGAGTGATTCCGCAACACCTTTTTCTCTGAAAGAGGAGAGGATCCCAAATGCAAATACAAAAGACTCACAAAGAGAGCCCTTCTAGCTATTGTGAATAAAGGATTTCCTTTATTTGTGCATCTGTTTCATATAGTGGAAATGTTTGATGCTATTTTGTTGAATATAAATGTAGAAACATAGTCAAAGTTGGCACAAATCACATAGAACCATAGGGAAAATGGAAAGTATGTATAAATGATTTACTTACCAAAATCAAGCCTGCCATAAAAAATTACTTTGGCTAATGATCACTCCCCTAGGTTCTAACTGTAATATGTTTGAACCAGATTTAGAGAAAATATCTTCCACGTCTTACAGAAAAGCCAAGACAGGCTGCCATATGCAGCGGATAAGGAATATAGGTAGACAAAAGGAGTGTGATTCACAAAGTGTTAGTAAAAGTGGGCATGCGAGAAGTGTGACCCAGTCTGTGGGCGAAATTTATTAAAATCGTAAATTACCGCATTTTTTTTTTTTTACCAATATCAATATTGCGATATCGGTATTTACAGATAGCGATATTTCGGCCGTTCTGCCATTGAAATCAACGGCGTGGCCGAAATTCGCTTTAGTGATATCGGTAGTATCTACTATCTACATATATCTATGCTATCGATATCGCGATATCACTAAAAAACTTCGATATCATGATATCGGTAATTACCGATTTTAATAAATTTCACCCATATATGTTAAATAAGCTGTGTGTGTGCTATAGACAAGCAGCTATATCTCTCCATGCTACAGGAAACACAACAAGCAAGTTGACGTGTCAGCAGTTCTCTGAGATTTTACTTTGTCTTTATTTTTTTGTTCCAGCAGAAGATGGTGAACTCTTCCTGAAAGTGCTTATCCCAAGCTATGCAGCTGGATCCATAATCGGCAAAGGGGGCCAGACAATTGTTCAGTTGCAACGAGAGACAGGCGCCACAATAAAACTCTCAAAGTCCAAGGACTTTTACCCAGGTTAGAAGAGATCAGCTCTACAATATTTCTAAACAAAGTCTGCTGTTTCAAAAACCTTTAAAGTGCAACTGTCACCTCAAAACTAATACTAATTTTGGTTCTACTAATGAAATAAATGGTTTTGTAAATATAAATATATATGTATAAAAAAAGTACCTTAAACTGCATTTATCTCTTTCATCTTCCCTCTCAGCCTGCCTTTTCTTTCCTGAGTCAGGTCGGCAGGGCTAAATGATGATTGAAATTATAGCTCCACCAATCAGATCCCTTAAAGGTGCACTATACTGCTGATATAACTGCACACATACATATGAAACTCTTTTATACTAAGCCAATTGCTGACACAAATAGTTAAAAAAAAGTTTAGGGAAGAAATAATACTTGCAGTTTGCTTTCCTTATTAGTTTCCCTGAGAGCAGACATTTTCCTCCCCCCTATCCCCCTCCTTTCTGTTCTGCAAGTCAAGCAGTGTTGAGACCTTTTGACCACAAAAAACTCAATCTTGAAAACTTGAAAAAAATCTCATGAAAACAATGCAAGATCTTTTCGAGATCCAGTTTTTCGATCTCGCTTTTTCGATAAAAAGGTATCCATACCACTAAAAACCTGATGAAGGGAGTACAGACCTCTCGAAAGCTCGTCTAACTAAACTGACTGTTAGTCCAATAAAATAGGTATCAACGAACATTGTAATGCTCATCTTTTTTTTTTTTTTTGCATCTGTGGACTAACACGACCACCCTATCCTAACTTATATACTGCCATGTAGAGGTTGGCATGGCAACCCCTGGTTTGCAGAATATTGTAAGTACCCTGTATTCCCCATGGGTTCCCACAAGGAACTTTGCTGCTGTTTACTCATAGGACAAGAATCAATAACACACAAATGCAAGAACAACTAACAATCAGTAAGTGAATCTGAATTGCCAGCCATTACAGGTCTGGAAGTGATTATGTTCTCAGAAAGCCTTATGCAAGTAACACCTTGCTCAAGCAATCATACACTGAACCTGGTTGTTTTTTAGTGGAAGTAAACATCTCAGATTGGTTAAAATACAATTCACAAGCTGACTGGCCAGGAGGCAGGAATGGATTTACAAAGTACAGTCATGTTTAGGAATAATTTACTGTACATAGCAACAAAGGTAAAAGCAAGATCACTAGTGGGAGATTTGTAGAGCCAGATCCCAAGACTGGCAACGTACACGTGTCTTTTTCTTCACTTTTAAAAAAAATAGTTTTTTTATAGTACCAAATATAAGGCAAATACAAAGAACCATGATGGGTCAGCTAGAATTAACAGAAAGAGGATGTTTAAGATTATTGATCATTGATGCATTATTTATATATTATTGCTAGGTGACATGAAAGTCCATTTTGAAAAGTAAAACAGATCAGTGTGTTAAGGGGATGGTAGAATTACTGTGCAGCGGGGGGGGGGGGGGGGGGGGGGGGGGGGTCAATCAGAGATTTATAGTAGTGTATTAGTTATATAGTAGTAGTGTATCATGATTATAAAAAGTGAAAGAGAATACACTGTGGTTAAGAAAACTAAATGGACTGTGATGGCATTACATGCAATCAAGACCAGGGTCTCTTAAAGGATTAGTAACACCAAAAAAAAAAAATCAAAATTCTCATTTGTATTGGGATGGTAGTTATTTAAATACAGAACTTGTACAAATGTTAACTTTTAAGTTAAATTAACAAATTGTACTGCTTTATTAACTGCTAGCAGCCATGTTACTGAAAGGACTGTGGTAGCACGGGCCTATTCATTGTTTTGTTAACTATAACAAAGGCTTGGTGTTGAGACCCAGAAAGCCAAATATAATGAGCTCCCAGACTAACTGCTTGCTACTGTTGGCTATTCCGTGTAAATTTAGACTCATGCTATTATGGAAATAGTTCACTACAGCTTTGTAATCTGCACCATTTTGATAACACTTTGTTATTGAAATTTCTAGCTGACAGAAATGCTTTCTGAAGGCATAAAGTACAATTTGTGAAACATAGTGAGTTTCCATAGGGGAAATTTACTTCCAGACTGGCTTGGCAGACCCATATAGGCCTCTTTGTTGCCATGGAAACCACAAAAGGTTTTATAGGGGGTCAACCTGAACCATTTTGCTCCCAGATTGCCATTGCCATGGAAACAAATTACTGCCATTTAAATTTAGTAGAACTGCATACTTCTAGCAATGTGACTTAGATATTTACTATAATCAGAGTCAGCATTATAAATCAAAGGCACAGATGCAAAAATAATCATGTTGGTTGATAATCCACATCCACATATTACTGTTAAAAATACCTTACCTTCTTGTATTATTTACCCAGAGACATTTTGAACTTATGCCACACAGGAAACTCTCTATGAAGTTACAACCATGGGGGTTATTCACTAAGGGTCGAATTCGCAAACAGCAGATTCTCATAGTAAATCCGCTACAATTTCCCATTGTAAAGTGGCAACAATTTTTTAAAGTTAAGATTGCGACAATTTTCCCATAATAAAGTTGCGACTGTGACAATATTCTCATTATAAAGATGCGACTGTGACAGTAGCAGCCTATTTCGACTGTCTTTATCTGGCAAATTCGCACCTATATGCAACAATTCGGACTTTAGTGAATAACCCCCCATGTGTTTGACATGCTGATTATAATTTTTTTCTCAAGGAACATATTCAGTAATAATTAAAAGGATATTACAATTCCAACTGAAAAGAACAGTTAAGCTAGTGTTATTATACAATTTTTGTTAGAACAATTTCCAGTTTTGTAAAAGCTTTAAAATTAATAGAAAGCATGAGCAATGTGACTTGGGTCTGTCTGACCATGAGAATATGGCTACAGACCCTGGAAACTGGCTCAAAACCCTAATGGGGCTATTGATTAAAGTCCAAATTGTTTTGTAAAGGTGTGAATTTGCCAGCTAAAGACAGTCGCAATAGATTGTTACTGTGGCAGTTAGCGTCTCTATTATGAGAATATTGTCGCAGTCGCAACTTTACTATAGAAATATTGTCGCAGTCTCACCTTTAAAATTGTAATAGATAAATGGAGAGATTCACTGAAATTGCAAGGTGGTAGTGCAACTACCCGTTTATTCACCTTTAAAATTATCGCAGTCGTGACTTTACCATGGGATTTGCTATGGGAATCCACTGTTTGAGAATTTGACCGTCGAATTCTCACTTTAGTCAATAACCCCTTGAGAGTTTCAGGTATACTCATTAACTATATAATGCTGCTTTACTATAAGCTCCACAGATGCATTCCACCGAGACACAGGCATTAGTATATCCCACTATCTACATACAACATGTATACCATACAATGAATCCTGCTCTAATTCCTCATGTTTTTTTCAGGAACCACTGAGCGTGTATGTCTGGTGCAGGGAACAGCAGAGGCTTTACTATCTGTACACAACTTCATTGCTGAGAAGGTCCGAGAAATACCACAAGGGGCAACAAAAACTGATATGGGGGTCCTCATACCCCCACAGACAACCATCAATGCAGAACGTGCAAAGCAGGTCTGTATCATATATGAAATGACATTACTCACATGCCTTTTCTAGAAATAACATTTTCAATTTACTTTTGTCTTGTTCTGCAAGGGAGACTGTTTGTCTAAATCAGTCTTCATACCTTACTTTTTCAATTAAAAAAGGCACCTTGTTTTATAGAAAAAGTGTACTGAATAGATTTGATTGGAATGCATCCATTTCTTCATCGTAATCAGCTATGTCCTACCAGGCAACAGAAAGAAATTTTTAAAGGAATTTATCAACAGAGTCAGTCTTTACAGAGGTCTAGTAACTCATAGCAACTGATCAGCTGTTAGCATTTATTGGTGTAAGTTAACCAGTATGCATTCTCCTGTATCTTGCTTAAAGTGCACCCATCAGCTCAGGATTATTACATATTTTATTAAAGTATGTGACATTATAATGTAAATCACGTAATTAGGAACCAAAAATAGTTTGCATATTGAAAATACACTTACTTCAATCTCAGCCTGATTAGAAAACATAGGAGCTGCCATCTTCTGCCTGACCTGTCACTCAAACACTACAGGACAGCCCCCTAACAAGCAGGCTCTCCTCCCCTGTCTCCAAATCTCATGAGCACGTGGACTAGCATTAGCAGGTTACACAGTATCATCCACTACACTGTGCACCATCCCCCACTGTGCATAATCCCCCACTGTGCATAATCCTCCATTGTGCATCTCCCCACTCTGTGCATCTCCCCACTCTGTGCATCAACCCCACTCTGTGCATCTTCCCACTCTGTGCATCTCCCCAAACTGTGCATCTTCCTACACTGTGCATCCCCCACACTGTGTAACCCCCCCACTTTTTTTTACTGGGCAGATTGAAAGCATATGTGCTTTGAGTCTCCCCAGCCAGTAGTGCTGATAGCTTCCCCTGTAACTAACTACTCGGGAATCTGTCAGCTTAACTGGCTAGGGAGACTCAAAGCACATATGTTTTGAGCTCCCGAGTCTAGAGGTATGCGCGGTCACGTGATTCCGCGATCAAGTGACCGCTCATATGCGCTTTGAGTCTCCCCAGCCAGTTATGCTGATAGCTTCCCGAGTAGTCAGTTATAGGGGAAGCTGTCAGCATAACTGGCTGGGGAGACTCAAAGCACATATGCTTTGAGCCTGCCCAGCCTAGAGGTGCGCGATCGCGTGCATGTGCGCGCAATCACGTGCGATCAAGTAAGCCGGCTTCATAGTACAGCCTCCTCAACCCGACTTTCTGCTGGAAAGTCGGCCTGAGAGGCAGATTCACCGTGGGATAACTTTTAAAAGGTAACTATTTTTTAATAGATTTAAATGGCAAAGTTGTTTAGTCTAGCATTCTATGCTAGACTAAACAATGTCATTTTCAGGTGACGGGTGCACTTTAAAAGGGTACTTATGAAAAAGTACACCCATTTATTTCAGCTAAATGTAATAACTCAGTGCTTCTTCAGGTGTAGAGCAAGGTACTTTAAGGGAAACCAAATAAAGGATGGTCCCATCCTGTTTTGTTTGTAATATCCAAAAACCATGGGGGCCCAAACACTACATCTGCTCAGGGACTGTAAAGAGTTTTGGTCTAATGCACTTAACTATCCAATTGTATAACTCCTTGTATATACAAATCTTAAAGTATTTTTTACTATTCTAAATATAATGTTCAGTGCATTCATGGATGACGACAGATAAACGCAAGCAGGGCACCCACCAGAGAATTTTCCACCTCTCTTTTTCCTTGAAAAGAAGATTCCAAAAAGGAAGAATAATAATGCACAGATTACTTATGAATGCAAGATAATGCATGTTAAGCTGTAAAGGGGAACTATAGTCAAAATACATCTTTACATATGCAGTACTATACCTTAGAGAGAAGCGTTTCTCCCTAGTAGTTGTTTCATGTGACACAGAATGGTTGAGTTGGCAGCATTGATAAACTCCTGCACTAGGAAATGTGTGTGATGTGTATGGGCCAGTTTTCCATGAAAAGGTACCCTACTTATTACTTAGCACATGACTGCAAGTTATCTTTCCCTCTGTAATCACCTGTAAACAATCTTAATTTATGCGGTCAAAAGGTCAGCACACTGCTTAACCAATAGCAACCAGACAGCTTTTTCTTCTCGTGTTACCTGACTTGCCGAACAGAAATAGGAGGGGGAGCAGGGGGAGGAAAATATCAGCTCTCAGGAAAACTAATTAAGGAAAGTAAACTGCAAGTATTATTTCTTCCCTAAACTTTTTTTAATTATTTGTGTCAGCAATTGGCTTAGTGTAAAGGAGTTTTTATATGTATGTGTGCAGTTATATCAGCACTATAGTGCCCCTTTAATTTGAACACTACAGCTCTAAAGGGGCATAAGTATTGGATTTGTATAGATTGCATGTGGACCAGACCTGGTGCACAAGGACCCAACTTGCAACACTTTCAGAAGGTTATGTTGTTGATAATTTATAGAGTGAGGGTGAATTGGCTTTCACAACAATGGGGACACTTATGAGGACTAAGCAACTCAACATTGCATGCTGCAACCTGGATTTTAAAGTATATTCTGCTCCAGAAAAAACTGTTTGCTTAATGTAATGAGCATTGATCAGACAACAAGTAGAACTCAAAGAAGGCAGGGTCAACCTTAAATGACATGTAAGTCATGCAGTCAGACAATGCTGCAAATTCAGTACAGTAAGAAAATCTAGTAACAGCGAGCCCCACCCCCAAAAAATCTTCTGTGAACGCCCATGAGTGTATTATAGCTTACTGAATAGGCATTCTTCTGAGCAGATGTAAGTAAGCTGTCTCAGCAGGGACAAAAGCGCTGGACTTACAGGCATAAAATGGAATGCTTTGTAAGAAGGATTGCTGTACAAAGGCACACACGGAGCAGACAGAAGGCAGCCTCTAAAACAGACTGCTATGTCCTTAATTTAAATAACATTGTATGTATTACATGCTGTATCTAAGTCTGTTTTACAGTTGTACTATTGATAACAAATTATCAATATGAAGTGTTTTGCATTGTTTCATTGGACTTATACCTATCAAAGATGATATCGTTGTATTTTAGTTCATATATGTGTGTTTTAACACTGACCAAAATGTTGGTTTAATTTCCATTTAAAAGCACATATTGGAAATGAATAGTATACAGTCTACTCTGGTCTGTAAACCTGAAACATGTAATGGCACTGAAAATAAATGTGTAGCCTCGCTACGTAAATCACAGATGCACCTTTGTATTTGGTTTATTTATCAGTCTACTCTGATACTCAGCCTTGCACCCCTTACAGAGATGTTGCATTTCTTGTAATCACAAACTCAGTAGAGCAGAAAAATTTGCCTTGATAGATAATTTGAATATCATATGCCAGAAAAGGTAAATTCCACTTAAATTAACCAACAACATCATAAAGCCTCCCTTCAGACATCTTGGTTGAGTGGTTATATCAGCTTTAGTTAATTCTCAGGGGGTTATTCAGGAAGCTCCGAAGTGAGGCGCGTAGTGTTCGCCTCACTTTGGAAAAACTGACATGCGCATGCTGATGTCCTGCGCGCGGACATTAGCATGCGCATTAAAGGGATTCCCCTCCCGGCGAGGAGACTTGAGTGCCCTTGCCGGGAGGGGAATCCCTTTAATGCGCATGCTGATCTCCGCGCGCAGGACATCAGCATGCGCATGTCAGTTTTTCCGAAGTGAGGCGAACACTACGCGCCTCACTTCGGAGCTTCCTGAATAACCCCCTCAGTGTCAACATTATTATCGGATTGTATCATCATAGCAGCTGAAACCATGCTGTTTTCATGCAATATACAGTGCTGTCCAAATGCATATTACATTTATTGTGACTTAGGCTAGGTTTACATTAGCGTATTTATGCGTATATATGCCGCTCATAAAAAATAAATCAGCGCCATGAATCCCTATGGAATTTACCTGTTCCAACCACACTAGCGCAATACGCAAGCGTGCGCACGTGCGTGCGCTTGCCGTCACATTTTTCTGGGCATATGTACACTGTGCAAAGAATGCTGCCAGATAGGAGGAACCGCAAACGCCGAGGGAGCGTTCATACTGTGTTGGGTAAGTACAATGGAAATGCGCGTCTAGAATATATGCTGGACTGATATACGCAGTGTATTTTTTAGATGCGTGTTTCTAAATATATGTGCTAGTCTGAACCTAGTCTTAGTGAATAATTTCTTGGTATCTCACCTCTGATCAAAGAATATATTTGTATGCAGCACAAATCCAATACAGAATTCCCAAATTAACATATTGTTGCTCTTTTTAATTCTTCTTTTAACAGGCAAAACTTATTGTTCCCAACACAACAGCAGGCCTCATTATTGGTAAGGGAGGTAATACTGTCCGTAGCATTATGGAGGAATCAGGAGCCTGGGTTCAACTGTCCCAAAAGCCTGCTGGACCAAACCTCCAGGAACGGGTGGTAACTGTAAGTGGAGAGCCTAGTCAAGTCCAGAAGGCATTGCGTAGTATTATCCACAAAGCACGTGAAGACCCACCACAAGGAACTACCCACCTCAACATCAGCTACACTAACTCACAGGGTCCTGTTGCCAACTCCAACCCTACTGGTTCACCATATGCTGGAGGAACAGCAGAGACAGTACTTGCGGCATTTCCACAGGCACCTCCAGCACCACCAGCTATCACGGGAGGAGACCTGCTAGCCATTTCCACTGCCCTAAATACCTTAGCCAGCTATGGTTATAGCACAGGATTGGGCTATAATCCTTTGGTGGGAGGAGTCCATCCAGCTGCAGTTAGTCTTCTTGCCTCTTACACTGCAGAAGCAGGGCCAGCTTTGGGGATGGGAGGGGGAGGGATACTTTTGGAGAAAATGCCACCTGAAGGTGTGACTGGAAAAGAGACACTGGAGATGGCTGTTCCAGAGACACTGGTAGGAGCAATCCTGGGAAAAGGTGGGAAGACATTGGTTGAGTACCAGGAATTGACAGGAGCACGCATTCAGATATCCAAAAAAGGGGAGTTTGTCCCAGGGACAAGAAGCCGGAAGGTAACCATCACAGGGCCCCCAGCGGCCACACAGGCAGCACAATATTTAATTGGCCAGAGAGTGGCCTATGAGCAAGGGGTGAGGTCCAGCAATCCACAAAAGGTTGGATAGGATTAGTTGCAACATGAAATAGAATGGTGAGTGTGAGACTTTTATAAAAGTGGGGAAACTCAGAATATTTGGGTCTAGTAAATTTAGATAAATATTAGGAACTCCTAGGATGAATAAAGATGGCCAGGTGTTAACATGGTTCTCTAAGATGTATGTATGTATGTGAGCGGGCTTGCATTTGTGTGAGTGTTGTTATTATGAGCCTGGAACTTTAAAGAAATGATGAAGCAATGGTTGGAAAGCCTTGCTTCACTAAGAATTATGTGGTAGTAAACAGCATGACACTAATAAATTTAGCCAGGGGACATAGCCATGCTCCTCTGAACAGAAATCATTATTTTACCCTGAAAATGTGAAAATTCAAATTTCTAACACAAAAAAAAAGCAATAAGTATTAATTTTGCACATAATAATTTGACTTTTACAATAACACCTAAGATGGACACCTCAGGAATGAACACAAGACATTGTGTTCCTTCCCACACAGCTTAGGGAAATTAAAATCATTAAAAACCCCTAGGTGTCTGCTACATACCACCCCCACCCTACACATAGGCTTGAACTAGCATAGATGACCTATTTTTCTATTTCCTCCACTGTGTGGTGCTGTGGCACTATTTCTTACTCTGTAAATGAGAAGAAATACATAATGGCAAATCATGTGCTTATTTATTTTTCTCAGTGTTGCGCAGTAACACAAATGGGTAACACAGAAGCCAGCTTCTCCCTCTTGGAACAGTGCCACAAAAATGAGCTGGAAGTCAAATGGCATATCTTCTTCTTAGAGCAATGCAGTGAAATCTAAGGGAGAGTCTGTAGCCATTATTCCACATTATGGTGGTACAGTAATACATACATTGAGGTGTTTCCCCTTTTCTGGGATCCATTTTCTCCCCTGCAATGGGAATTAGATGACACCTGTGAGTCCAATATTTCACCTCCAGATGTGACTGATAGCAACAGTAAGGAGTTCCTGGCTCATTTCTGCATCTCACGTTGGCACAAAGTCCCTCAGTGTCTAGCTTCCCCTACCATATCTCTAATGTTATGAGGCATTTGTCTAGAGTACCTTTCACCTATTCCTTAATACCAGGTAAACTGTGCCAAAAGATCTTTTTGTCCCTTATTAAGTGCCAAAAACCTATCATTTTAATTTAAAGAATAAAATGATCCCTTTTGCCATTATACCTCAAGATATGCTATGAATTCAGCATTTTACATTTCTTTTTCTCCCAGCTGCCTAATACTATTAAAGTAAAACCATAGGGTTTGAAATGCTTTTAATAAGTTTAAGACAATTTAATATCCTGTCACCCAACTCCGCCAAAAATAAACATGGAAAATGTAACAACTCATGAATAGGCATACATTTGCAGCATAAAATGTAAAATATGCTTATTTAATACTTAACTAATTCATTATTCTAGGGGGAATTAGTGACAGTTTCAGGGACTTTCTTGATTTGAACAGTATCCTGTGTGGAGAAAGAAGCCGGTTTAAACACAGTATGTTATAATTTGTACAAAGAAAAGGACCCTTTCATTTCTTCACATTATCATAATACCACCCATAGTTCCAAACACCATATCTTTTTGTATGAAGAAGGCAATCTGTTCATATCCTGATTAATGTGCCAAACAATGTCTGGGTTATAAAGGTTCAGATATATATCAAAAATATGGTGTGTGTGTAATTACATATATATGTAAAGACTCCTACTCTGTATAGATAGACAAAAATGTATTTATAAGTATGTATGAATATATATATACAAGCATACCCACATATTTGTCCATACATATGTGTATAAATGGGAAAAATACACTACTGGAAAAGAGAAAGTAGCGAGTGTTTGCAGCTCCTGGGTCAATACTGGACAAAACTGTCTTTGGCAATTAGGTTAAACATGGGAAATATATATAACGTATAATTTACTGTTACTCCTCAGGGTAATAATATTGTGTGTACATATACACACTGTCATTTTCTTTTGTTACATGAATACAAATCTAAAGACATAAATGTGAGTACATATCTTCAGTAGGTATCTTATAGGCTTTTGACACGCGCTATATGCTGACACACTCTATATACTGATATCCCTACCGGTTGTTTTATTTTCTTGAGAGATTCACAGATGAAGTGAAAAAGATTTCCAGCAATGACTTAACTGTGTAACTTCTGCTACTGGTGAACCAACCTGACAGATTGCAATGAAGCAAAGAGATACAGAGTGCCAATTAATCCTTTACTGGACAAGTAATATATTTAAGAGGTGTCTTTTTCTTTGGACTGGGACATATAATATTTATATGAACACTCAAATCAGAGAGGAACGAATTGTTCACTGACTGGGGGATTACCCAGTGGATTTGTTGCAGATTCTGGCTGCTTATAAATATTTCTTTACTCTTGTCTCTGTCTTCTGTATGAGGTCAAATCACTTCCTATGGGGAAGTCTGGAATTGTAGATAAACGCATGAACCGTGATTAATATAAGTGGTTGAGGGCAGATTTCCATCATGGCTATAGCTATAGATAGATTCAGAAGGATTGTTTATGAAGTGACAGCTAGATTTAATACACATTTGATAAGTGAACAAGCTATTTATATCAGCATATGAAAATATATAATATATACAGTTGCACTGAAAATAACAAAATATCTTTGGAAATGCATCCTCATGTTTTGATGTTGGATACTGAAAAGTATAAGGGTGCATTTATATGTACATTTTCTTCTCTGCTGTCCTCTGAGCTAAAAATCTTCTCTTTCCCAGAATATGTTCTCATATTAGCCTCCCCAGCTTTCTACTTACTGTATATATTATAAAATGTAAGGATAGCCTCTCGGTTCTGTGAGAACTAGAGCTACATGTCCATGTTCCTTCTTGTTGACCTCTTATATCTTTATTTAAAAGGGTGCATTTAATATCACACATGTAATGTTTTCTTATATTTGTAACTCTTTGAAGTTAGAGGGTGAAAAATATAAGGATATATATATGATGTATTTTTCTCTGCAGATTTGTCAGAAATTGCTCCTGTTCCAGACTCAGAACTGAGAGAATATATGTTATATCTTATATTAGCAGTCACTTTTTTTAATCTCTACCTTTCATATGTTCTAAGGAATAATATACAGGTAGTCCTCAACTTACGACGGTGATCCGTTCTTACGCGGCGTCTTAACCCGAATTTCGACGTAAGTCGGATCATAGGGTGTTATAGCGTGCAGGAGACTCGTTTTCCTCGTGTAACTGGGGTACAGTGTACAGAACTTGACTCTATTCTTCTGCCGCTGCAAGTAGTTGCACATATGTAAGTCGGAATGAGGCGTCGTATAAAGCGTCGTAACCTCGAAACGACGTAACTCGAGACCGTCGTAACCCGAGGACTACCTGTAGTCCATATTGTAAAATATAAAAACACTGAGAGCCTCAATTTCCCTTTTGGATCACAAGCAGTTATGGAGAGTATATGGTACAAAATACCATAATAGCCATAGTTTTAGACTAATAATGCAGTCCTTAGAACATAACAATATTAATCAGTTCATTAAAAAGGTCTTAATAACGTAGCTTTGTATGCAATTTGTACTAGCAAAAATGTTCTGTTTTGGAAAAAAAATGTTATATTCCATTCTTCCATTTTAATTCAGTTTTTCCATAATGTTCCTGTACTAACATATCTGCAAAATCCAGAATGCTGACTTTTAATAAATGGATGATGGAAACAAGATAAGGAGGGGGGGTGGGGGGTTATAATATTGTTGTTGTTTTGTTTGTGCTTTTATTTTTATTATTATTATTAACAACCGTTTGTTCTTAGATAAGACTTTTGCATTGAAAGATAAAAACAAATTGACTCATCATGCTCTTTTTGTTATAAGGGAATTGATACTGACTATGGATATCATCTTTTATTTAGCTTTTATTTAGCTTTACAGGCATTCACATTCTGACAGACTTCAGGTATAGGACTAGCTTGAGACAAAGTGGGGCCCCATTTGCTGACATTTATACTAGCAAAACCCCACTTATAAAGTGGCAACCCCTCCCAATCTGCCTTTAGTGGTAGTCACTACTTGGCAGATGACTAGGGCTGGTGACTGGTTGCTGACCTCTATGTTGCTGGGCCAGTATTGTCTGTGGATATGTGTCTCTGGTTCATTGCAGCTAAGAGAAACATCACCTCTTAATCCTCTGACTCAATGCATATGCAAAGACCAATTGGCCAAAGGAGAGGGCAAGGTAAAGACAGTGTGCAACATACTATCTGTTTATATATGTGACCAGCAAAATGTCCCTCACACCATTTTGTGTGTGGTGTGTTCAGTTCTGCTCAGTCTCTGTTCAGTCATACATTAAAGTTTAAAACTTTGGAACAGGGTAATCATGCTAATATCAGTATACTTCCTTCTGGGCTTTCTTATCCAGAATATTTGAATGAATTTTCAGTGGTGATATTAAAATGACTGCCGTGACAAATTATAAAAGAAGACTGTATGGTGCACAGAAAGTGTATTTCTACATTTTCACACTCCTGACTACTTGTCATTTTTCATTTGGAAATTGCCCTAAACCTATCTCAAAGAAATTGGCTGTTCAAAGGCAAAAATAAGTCATCAATATCTTTATATGTAAGACTTAGACTGTGGTACAGTTCCTTATCTGCTTCTGGATCCACACTGGTAACTGCTGGTAGTACCAAAGCATCAAGCCTTCTAAAACTGCCAATGGCCTGCAGGTTCTCCAGGAACCCATGTAATGTCAGATTTTTCCATTCTGGATTTCTCTTAGCACAACTGAATCATACCATAAATATTACATGCAGGCCAAAATGTAAATAGTAGCCCACAGTTTTCTATTAAATCTAATAGTTTTTCCCTATATCTAATGCAAAAAGCTCTGTGACAAATGAACCTTTTACATTTAATTTATTGCACAATGAAAAAATATGTCATTCTTAGAATTTATAATTTGTGTAACGTACTTTGAATACATACATTACTTAGGGTGTGTTAATGTAAAGGTGAAGGCTGTATGCAGAAAAAAAGAGAATGTATTTGAAAGAGGAAGGTATTTGCATATAGACAGTCCCACAAAAAACATAAAAATACACAATTCTAACACGGTATGTGTGTTGTGGCATTGCAGATATCACCAGTATCCCAGTGATACTAAATTATAATGCTACTGGAAACCAAATGTCTGCAACTCCCAAGGTGCTTAGCAGTCTAGTATTCGCATTACTTTATTGAACTTCCTCAGCAACTCCCACTCAGTCTAATGCCCAGCTGAAGATAAAGGTTCCAAGGTACTGATATGGGAAATGTTATCATGAAATCATACTTGGCCAGGAAGAGGTAATAGGATACAGGAATCTTTATAATAAAATAGTGGAACAATGTATTAAATGCACAGAGCAGTAACCTGTATCAGAAACACTTAGATATATCTCCACAGTAGCACCGGTACAATTCGAATGGAAATACAGGATCTCTGCAGATTATCTCTCCAGGATGATCAAAAAAGCTTCCACTCTAAGGCCTGGTTCGCACTGGTGTTAGTGCGATTGTTTAAAAAAAAAAAAAAAAAAGAAATGACACAAAAATACGCTGTTGACACTTTTCTTCCCTGTGTGACCGTTATTGTTCAATTCCTATTGCTATTAATCCTGTTGCATATTTCATGTTGTGCTCCATACGCTTGAAAAAACACAACATGAAGTGTTCCGGCGCATGTTCCTCTCTACTGTGATATTGTACACAGTTTAAAAAACTATGCACACTATATGCCAGTGTGACCCTGGCCGAAGCCAATGGAGAATGTTGGTCCCTGTACATTGTCAATGAGGTGCTGAGGAACATCTGGAAACTACCCCTACTAATACACCGGGATAGGGAGACTACAATTGGATTGGCCCTTACTAACAATTATGCAGCTAACGTACTCCATTGAAAAGTCTTACCCTAATCCACCCAGAGCTGACTTATTCAGTAAGATAATAAGGCAGTTGCCTAAGACCCTGAGTTTTAGAAGGCCCCACATTAAATACATTTTTATTTTTTTACTTAACATATATAGTATAGGTATATAGTATATACGTATACATTAGCTCAGGTTTCTAGTACATTAACCTTTTCAAAGACTGACCTTGACTTCCAATAACTAAAAATTCCACAGCCCATGGCTTTTACAGGTCAGACCCCTTTGTCACCCAGGAATTGTAGGGTAGGGCCAGAAGGCCTCAGCATCACTTTTCAATAACAGATAGAGGGCCTGAGTGTAGGCAGCAAAAGGGGGAAGAATGAAATGATTGCCTCACAGTTACTAAATGCAGAAGTGCACCAATCACTGCCTATATAGAGATTTACACTATGTTATCAACAACAAATACACACGATTTCCAGCCTCATAACTGATGTAGAAGTAATCTTCCTTGTGTATTCTTCAGTTTTATCTGCAGTCACATGCACATGGGAATCTCAATCCCATAACATATTCGTATAACAGGATATCTACAGGCTGTAAGTACTCGAATGAAGGAAGGATTTGCACCTTCTGTTCACTGGGAAGTACACTTTTGTCTTCAGACCTTTAGCAGTCACTCTTCCCAGGCCCTACTCTAGGCTCAACCTCACCTCTAGCAACCCTGAAACTCTCTGCCAAAAATCGGGCACTTGGTTTGCTTCTACTTCTTTTTGGGGGAGTGACATGGAGACCCTGTCTGTTATACCTCAGCAATCTTTACCTCCCTGTTCCACTATAGGTCAGTGGCCTGGATCCTTCCACATTCAGCTCTATATTATTATATACCCTCCAATTCTTTGAACAGTAACTTACTTATACAATCATGGTCACATGAGCTAAGACGGTAATATAAAATCTGCTCTCTCTACTTAAAAACATCAGCTAGAGTGTAGTACAAGATAACTAATTAACACACATGATCTGCTTTGTATAAAGAATACATTACTATCTAGAAATAGCCTATTACACAGCTGTGGAAAGTTGTTACAGTCATATTAAAAAGTCTGGCACTCATACTCTAATTACATGGTTTGCTGTTCTTTCTAGATTACTAGATCCCATTCTATTTGGTGCTGACAATAATATTGTAATCAACCATGTATTGTTGCTCAAATACCTGTTGGACACATTTCTGAATCCAGTGTTACTTATATCTAGATCTTAGAAAGTTTAAAGCTCCAGATCTCTAAAAGCCCTATCATACAGAGCCTAACCACACCCTACACAGGAGTAGACCTATCAGGGTTGCAGCTGAACTCATGCCCATAACCCTGTGGGCCCAATTGCTCTGCCACACTTCTGTCCTGACAACCCCAACTCCATAAACACAAAGATAAACCTTACAATGAGGAAAGTTCTTTTTTATCCAAGGGGTGAATGTGACACTTAGTAGGCATGGGGAGTCCAGGTATGGATTTTGCACCAGGGCCTGTAGAGAGGATGGCATGAGGTTTTTAGGATATTGTACTGTATTGCAATCCTCATGTATACAAAATCTTGTGGATAACTTTCAGCATTATCCCAAAGCAAAATATTTACCCACCAAAAGTTATCATGTTGTCTGAAACTATTGGTTTGAATAGCTTTCCTTTCATCCTTTTTTTTTTTTTTGCAGAGGACCAGGTGGGGATGTGCAAAATGATCAGGCCTACAGTGCCAAGCAAAGCAATAGCCCCAAGGATAAAGATGCTTCTTGATGTATTTTCTAGAAAGTCAAATTCCTATTACTGTAAATTACCTGAATAAATCACCTTCTGTGCTTACTCCCTAAAACTGTGTGGTCCACACACCACAAGTCCTACATGTGAAAATATATATAT